>WEIU01001153.1:47497-84355 GCA_013389925.1 Aegithalos caudatus | reverse complement strand
GGGCCCGCGCCCTGCCCGCCGGACGGCGGCTCCCGGGCGCTGCCGGGCTGCGCACCCAGACACCCACCGTGGCAGCGATGTGCCCACCCGGGGACCCTGAGCCCCTGTGCCTTCCCTGCAGCACAGCTCTCTCCGGATCGCACACCTGCGAGCTCGCACGGGAGCATCCCGAGCTATCTCTGGGATCGCCGTGCGCGGCTGCTGCTCCTCATCCACACGGCTGAAGCAGCCTCAGGTCCGCTCACGGGGTTCCCAGGACACATTCCCTCTGCAGGACACTGGCTTGTAGACTGAGTAAGAAAAGCCAGCTCGCCACACTCACTGATAAATGGCCCGGGGCCCAGGACTGGTGCTCATTTAAAAGTTTGCCCGTGTGCAGAGCTGTAGCTGCCAGGGACACATCTGCCTTTGCATTTATTTGTCTTGCCCACGGAATGTCCTACACTGGTGGTTCTCCGGCTTTCGCATGCTGCAGACCACTTCCTAAGAGAGGATTTCTCTCCTGGACCAGCCCACTCCCACACCAAACCATTCTCTCCAACATATTTCCTTCTGCGGCTGCCCGAGGAAGAGCCTTCCTGCCCACAGGCTGAGAGCCACTGCACACATGGCACAGACAGTATCAGACACTTCCAGACCAGACACACTGGGGCTCTTTCAAGAGCTGTGTTTCCCGCAGTGAAGGGCTCAGATTGAAAATCTTCAGCTGGCAGCTCAGTTGTGGAACAGATCCCGACTGTTGCTCCCGTGAAATAACAGCAGAACCAAAGAAGTCCAGAAAAATATGTTGGAGTTTCCACCATGTAATTCACCTCAGCAGAACTTCATCCTCACCTACCATTCACACAGAAGTCAGATGGGTGGTCTGGGTATACAGGACAGGAGCTATACAAGAGGAGTTTTTTAGGTTCACCAAAAGTCAACTTTACACCTTTTACCTATGCTTTTTAAACACTTTGTTACTACAGTACCAAACTGACATTATTTTTATAAATTTTACACACACAAATACAGACTGTACTTATCCACATGTGTTTTATATTCCCAAAAGACAAACAGGGAATTTGGAGATAAGTTGACTGTTGACTTCTGCTGCTTAAGGCCTTCAAAGAAATTAGATTTTATACCGAATTTCCACATTTCTATCATTATCACTGGTGAAACTTCCCATTGCTTTAATCCCCACATGGCACTGATTAATACAAATATAATTGGGATCAGTATGATGCAAATTTGAGCCCAGTTTGTGTTTTGAATTTCTACAGAACAATTCTTGCACTTTACCTTGTTCCCACTCACTGAAGATCACAGGGACTCTGCTGATGACCTCCTTCTGTAACTAAAGAAGCTCAACAAATAGAAAACGAGGAGCAGGTTGGTGGAAGAAATATCCCTGTAGGTTTTGGTTTTGTTTTTGCTTTTTTCAAGCATTTATTAGAACTACAGAATTGGGGTCTGAGGTACTCTGAGAACATGAATCCTGATAAAAGAAAATGTGCTTCAAAGTTCTGTTTGTTTCATGTTCTGGAGATGTTTCAGGCTCCTGTGAAAAAGAAATCAGCATGAATGTCTCCATTTCTCATTTGTGGAACAAGTCCACAGACTCTGTAACGTAGTAGGGAGAAATAAATGTCTTGAAAATGCCTTTATGTTAGCAGCTTGAGGGGAGAGTTGGAATAAATAACAGAAGATTTACCTTTCAAGAGTTATAAAAGCCAATTTGTGAAATTGAAGCTGTCCATGAAGCCGAGGAAAGCAGGAAAAAATCCGCCCTCTTGTGGCTGCTGGCTAAAGGGAAGCTGACAAAATGACATTTCTCTGCAGACAGCAGGGAAGGGGCTCGCCTTTGTGTGCCTCGCTAGGAAGGCTCTCAGAGAAGGCTACACGAGGTCATGCCATGGACACAGGCTGAGCAGGCATTCGCCATCTGCACAGTATCATTGTGAATGATCGCTCGATGCATTCCTTGGCATTGTATTTTAAACCACTGCTCAGAAATTCCCAGAGCAGATAAGTACAGCTTTACTGGGAAACTCAGAAGGAATTTTACCTTTCTCAGCATCTGTGTTAATGCCACCTCTGTGAGTGACCTTTTTAGTCAGGACTGTGTCTGCTCTTAACGGAGTGTTGGAAATGCCCCCCGAAATAAGAATTTCTGCCAAATTTACAGGCTAAAGGCTAAAGTTTCTATAGGAAAAGTTTTTTCCCATGTTTTGAAGATGTCATGATTATAATGATGGTGAGGATGATGCCATTATTTTTCGTGCAGAAGGGACACTATCAGATGGAAGCAGCATTCAACGTGTCCTTTTAAACACGAATTTCACAAGAGTGGGGTTTTTCTCTGTCTTTTTTTTTTTTTTTTTTTTTTTTTTTTTTTTTAGTAGCTAATTTGGGGCTTCCCTAAAGCCAAATTCCACAGCCAGTGCCCAGAACAACTGTTCAAATTTCCTGTAAAGTTGAGTGACTCGTGAAAGATCAGAAGTTGAAAATCAGATACCTGCATTTTTGTTTTCTCATCAGACAATAACACAAGCATGAATTAAATGACCAAGCAGATCTTTCATAAATAACTAGAATGAGAAAGAGATGTCAGCTGTTTTTGTTACTTACCATTTGCTTAATTTTGTGCTTGATCATTAATCTGAACAATGTCCAGACACTGTAATGCCAAACTGGCATGTTTCAGGCAAAACTATTTTCATGTGAAATTAATTGTCATGGTAAAATAGACAGTCCTTTAGTAAAGACCACAGGAGAAACATGAGACAGCAGCCTGCTGCCATGCTGTAAGTGTTTATCTTTATGCTGAGCACTATTATTCCTTCTGTAAGCAGTGACAGAAATGACTGCAGCATGATGCAATGCATTGGTCTTGCTTAAATCTCATAAGGAGTGGGATTGTTTTCCAAATGTTGGGCTCAGTTGTGCCTAGTGAATCTCTTCAAGTTGAACCACTGTGCATTTGGTGACTCTCAGGTCCTTCATGAGAAGGTCCTGTAACTCATATCCAGCTCTGAAAATTTTCAGGAGCCTCCCACTCTTTACAAACCCAAGAAATAAGGTGTTGATTTATATTGCTTGTTCCCAGCCATCCATCCCTGCATTTGCTTCCAGCAAAACAAGAAAATGCTAAACATGATAAATAAAGCCACTAACTACCAGAACTGATTTACCTTCATCTACTGGAAAGCCAGGTGAGCAGTGAAGCGGGGAAGCCTTTGTAAGGTTGAAGAGGGAGCAATCTGCAAGAGAGGCACAGAAATCACCTCATCCAGTCAGCCTCCAGTGCCTGTGTTTGTGACTCAGCCACCAAATTTGCGTCCCTGGGGAGGCTTGGGTCACTAAATTCCTACAGTTACTGTGCAAGCACATTGGCAGACTGAGTTCCACACTTGCAATAAAGTCAATTTGAAATCAAATGCTGTCCAGGAATCTGGATCAACATTCTCTAAAGATGTAAGTCATATTTCCACTTCCAATAATAGCACCTACATGTGTATAGAGAAGACTGTATATATATATATATATATATACATGTACACACATAACAGAGAGTTACTAAAAGGTAGGTGTTTAAAAGAGCATGAGTAAGAAAAAGAGTAGTACTAGTAAGGTATTGAATTTCCACCTTGCAGTCCATCAGGAGATAAAGGATCTTTTTCTGCACTCTTTCTGCCTGGGAATAGCCATATTTTGTCCATTGCCCTGTGCTGATGCAGCTGGGCTGACCCTTGGGGGTCTCCAAAGAAAGACAAAGGACTCTGTTCTCTCCCTCTCCCACCACTTTGGGAAGAGGAGAATCTGTTTTACTCCAGTGTTGGTAGTCATAATGCAACACCTACACAGTAATGCACAATGATTTTATGTCTCTAGAAAAAAAAATGTAAAGCACCCCATCCTATCCCTGAGCATGGCTGTGAGGTGGTATCAATGATCCCAGGTCCCAGTCCCTCCTGACTGCTGCAAAAATTAACTCTGTCCTGGCCAGGACCTGGACAGTCATATAGTACATGTAGGATCTGGCCCAAATATGGTGAGAAGAATAAAAATTTTGCCTACAGATCATGTCTTGGATATTATTCAGAGTCTTTGAAATAAGTAGTATGTCAAGAAAAATGTTTGTTGCATTTCCACTTATGTCCAGGGTAGGAAAGGAAATCAGTTTCTGAAGCGCCCACAGTTCTATGTATTCTATGAGTCAGACTAGAAATTAATTTCCATGAAAAATTAACTGAAGCCCATTTTCCTGCTTTGTATAAATTAAAATTCTATATTTCTATTTCCAATGAAATCAGCTGTTGAACTAATTGCTTTAAGGCATTATCCTGGTCTCCCTAAATGGCAATGACTGCTGTATTAATTTATGGCCTTCAGCACCAAGCAGGGGAGGGTAAGAATAAAATCAGCTCTGAGCTGTGGCCAGAGAACTCCACTTCCCCTCAGCGGTGGCTGTAGAAATAGGAACAAAAACCCCCTCATTTTAATAAAACATGAGTGCTATTACATGAAATGGTACCATGTATTTTCTTATCTCAGAACGCAGGATATCTAGTTCTGTTTATCCTTAGCATGAACAAATCTTTGTGAATGCCTGAATGTCGCATTTTTCCAGTGAAAATATGTACTTGTGGTTAACAGAAGACAAATATCCAAGCAATGGTTCTATAGATAGAAATGTTCTTTCCTCTGAATGGCTCTAAAAGATAGCTTTGTCCAAAACACACCCTATTTATTACTTATTCTTGCATATTTTTGTTTCCTACCCAACTTAGGGCAAACCTTACCTCCAAGTGATCACTTTTCAAGCAAAATAGTGTTAAATGGAACCACATGTCTTAGTGATTTACAGCATACATTATGTGGGCTCATGTTCACTGTCTTCAATAAATAACTATTTTTATTGTATTATAAGATCACCTCCCTTAAACTTTTACACATTAAATTTGTTATAGCCTCCTCAGTGAGAACAGATTGTTGTCAGTAGCTTAGGACAGTATGCTACTGGCCAAGTCAATATGAAATTTGTCTGGATGATGGGAATTTTCAGCACTGTCAGAAGGATGAAAACTGTAAGTTGGTACAGCAGGTTTGTTTACATGTTTCCTCTGTTCTGTGTTGGCATTCTGTTTAAATCCTTTCATGAAATATCTGCAACAGGTTGGAAGGAAAAGAGCTCTTAACTTGAAGATCACCCCTTCTAATGTAGGCAGGCATATATTTATAGAAGTTGTGGATTTTGAGAGCTCTAGAAGAGAATTTCAAAGGTTTAAGTTTGAGTTTCTCGGTACAAGAGACATAGCCTAGCCAAAAGAGGTTAGTGAGGCATCTGAATCCCAGTGAATGGAAGCCAAATCCCAAAAGCTTAGCAAAATCCCTGCATCATCGTATTTTGAGTATCTCAACCATCCACAGCAAGCTACATTTTGAATTAGAGAAGTATTTTGTGGAGAGCTGGTGGGAAAACACCAGTAGTTTATGGTGTTTTTTCTCTTCTATTTTTGATTTGTTTGCAATTCAACAGAATTTTTTACAGGAGCACAACTCATTCTTCCCACATGGCCAGATGTAGATTTATAGAAGATGAGCCCATCACCCCATCAACCATGGTTCTGGTCCATTTGATGAACTGTTTTCTTCTTGCACACTACTCCTATTTGCATTACAACTGCATCCAGGTCTGGTTGTCCTGCATCTACAGCCTGTGGAGTACCACATTCCTGCCACAGGAGACATCAGTCATTACCTATACATGCTTTGCACTAAACAAAATGATGGATATTGCACTGATTGTGTCTCTCCACAAATAGCTCAGCTGACCACTGTAAGGACCCCAGACTTTCTTCAACAAAAACAAAAACACTCAAATTTTCAAATAATCTTATTGCAGAAAACCAAGGTTTTGGGTTTTAACTTCTCCTTATGCAGTCAGCAGAGAACAGTGCCAGCCTCCCTCTGTGATGAGGTACCCCATCATTTAAAAAAAATAATTAAAAATACTTCAGACAAGGAACACAACTTGTCCCTTAGTGATTTCCATATCTCTCCCTTGACTGCAGAGGGAGCCTCCATGTCTGCTTCTAAATGTCTAATGTTAAATGAGTGAAACCCACCCTGAAGTAGTGCAGCTGAAGCCAACATAATTACATACAAAGTGTTTTCAGGATCAAGTCCAGAGGTTATTGAGGACTCTGTTATGAAAGGTGCTATTCATCTCAGCATTACAACCTGGAAACAGAGCTGCCACATGTTGGTGCTCCTTGTTGAACAAAATTACCGTCAGAGTCTGACGGAAAGTTATTTTATTCAAACTAAACTAACAGATTGTTAATTGATTTTGTATATTTCTACTTTCAGTATAAATAATTTATTCAGCTTTATACGAAATTTTATTCAGTTTACATCAGCAACATTCCTAGATGTGGCTACGCCTGGCTGCCGTTCAGTCTTCAGGGCTTAAAAATTAAAAAAACAACAACAACAAAAAATCTAAACACTTTAGCATCACTGAAACCATGTGCATCTATTTAAAATGCTGATATATTCAGTGGCTCTATCAGCTGAGAAGATTGTAACTTGACCTGAAATGGGAAGGATCCCAGTACATTCAAGAGCCAGCATTTGATACTTTGGTTTGGAGAGATAACTTCTGTCTTAGCAAACTGCAGACATTGAACTGCAGTGTGGAATATAGCTTGGTTTGCTTTGCTGGATTTTAACATTATCTCTTTCAATTTTTCTTCTTTCAGTAAATGAAGTCTTGGGACATTGCAATGAGAGCAGAACCTGAGGCCCTTGAAAAGAAGCAACACTGCAATTGTTGCACTCACAAAATGCATTTGAAAACAGACATTTGCACCAAGGTTATTTAGATGTGAAAAGATGCTGCATCTACCAAGTCAATGCAAAGCTCCAGGTGCTTTCAGGACACTAACAAATAAACCAGAGCTTTATATTAAAAAGGAAGACTGCAATTTCTACAAACGGCGTACTTTTCAACAGTTTTGTTCAGCAGAGGAAAATATTATCAGCTTAATTTTTTCCTAGTTAAATAATTATTTTGGAAGCAGAAAAAGAAAGTAAATTCAGCTAATAACTTATATATACTTTCATTGATATCACTATACAAGATTCCATGATATATTATTATTTATTAATTATTTCAGTCTCAGCTACTTGGCAGCTACACATTGATGTCAGTTAGATGAGAAGACTTCATTTATGTAGAGAAATACTTTAAGGCCAAAACTGTGATTTGATCACTTATCTCTGACTTGACTCAGGAATTTCAGTGGATGATCCCCGAGTTCAACCTTCAACCTCAGGCTGAGCTAGAACAGATACACAAGAAAAAGTCAGTCCTGAGCTGAGTAACTGGAAGGAAGAGAAATAGCCAAGTAACTAGAAAGAAGATAAATCTCTGGAGAAATCATTCCCATAGCTAACAACCATGACCATTATCAAGATAACTGATTTTTAGGTAGAGTTAGAGCAAGTCCCATTGTAGCAGTATGTTTCATCATCCTGACTTTTGGAAGGCAAAGGTACAACAGCAAATTATTTTGGCACGTGAAGGTCCCTGAATACATGAGACCCAACAGACTATTTACCAGACATAAATGTATTGTCGGCAAAACTGAGGAGCAGAGCAGATCCAGATGTATGTTAGGGATTTCTGGGTTATGTTAAATAGGCTAAAAATACCTGATAACTTTAGAGTTTACCTGGGAGTAATTACATGGGAGTACTTACATCTATTCTGTATTTGAATGTCATAAAGGGATCAAAGAATCACACTGTTCTATTTGTGAAGCTCTTGGTTGAGAAATAAATAAATAAATAATAATAAAAAAATGTATTTCAATAGTAAATAATAAAACACAAATGAAATAGAACGAGGGAGACAAATGATGTGGCTGGTCACAATAGAAGCATCTGCAAGGCCATGAAACTCAAATATATTACTGAGCTATGACTTATGTGACCAAGGGACAGAGGCTGATCCAGCTTCCTACATTTTTCCAAGATGTATCTTGTAGCACTGAGGATTGCTGCCAGAATCCCTCTGTATTACAGCAGCCCTCTTCTAGAGAAGACCAAAAATAAGATAAAGGAGTAATATTCTCATTAAATAAGGCATTTAAAAAATACTGGCGAAAGTACACTTTTGTTTCCTCACTTCCTATTTTTCAGCTTGTGACCTCTTCTGTTCCTCTCTTTGGGATAGGCCTTGGTCATGCAGAATGATCAACCATGCAAGTACAAGCCAAAAGTAAGACATTAATTATGATCCAGTCACCTGAGACTCCCAATTAGTCCAAGAAGGGAAGCAGGCACCTCCAAAGAATACGTGATCCTGCTCTAGAAAGGTCAGATGATTTCTCCTTTGGAGAAGCCCCCCAAAGGCAGAGCATGGTGACTAATTCATTATCTGCACTTTAATCTGCAGATATGTCAAGTCAGGTGAGGTGACTCTCAGCCATAACTAACCCACAGGGTATGTTTGTCTGTATGGTGCCATTCTTCTTATCATCTTTGATGGTCAGTTGCTAGTTTCTGATTAAAATCTGGAAAATAATGGATTTTTCTGTTCATTTGTATAACATATGATAAATATATCTAGCTCTTTGTGAAGCTTTTAGTTATGGTACAAATATTCATGTTTTACGTATAAACAACTGAAATCAGATTGAACTGGCAATTGCTTTGAAGAAGAGAGAGGAAATTTTCACCTGCATATTTTACTGGCATGAGAAAATTTAAAAGCAGTGTGTGCCTTTGTTGGGTTTAATTCTTTCATTAACATAAATTAGGATTTTTTTTTTTTTAATTTAAATTGTACACTGATATATAACTTCGGAGATCACTGAGGAATTCCATCCATCTTGTCTGATTATTAAGTGCTATCTCAAGCATAAGTTGGGGGGAGTTTTAATGCAATTCTATAATTTAAATTGTGAAGGCTGTCAGTCTGACTTTTTTAAATCTTCCTTCTGATTTTAGTCAGATTGAAATCCAGTCTTCTATCATTAATGGCAAAAGGTTCATCCCAAATTCAAAAGCCAGAAAACAAGAACATGACACTGAATACTATCAACATCAAAGAGCTATAAGGATACCCACTTACCAAAAAACTTGCATAAACCATAGGCTCACTCCTTTAATATCAATGAATAAACACAGAGTAGTGATGTGTCTAAAACCTTAGGAAGTTCCACTGCAAAAAGAAGGATCAACCTGCCTCAGGAATATTCACATGCCTTTTGCTTCTGGAGCAGAACTAAATGCCCAGGTTGGTCCCAATGTTATTTGCTTTTATTTTCTATGGAATGAATTTTAATACAGTTTTCTTGGCCTGCAAAGCCTGTTTGGAACTTTAGTCTTTGATATTTTTATTCATCCCTTACACATAACATCATTCATCTGCCTGGTTTTATAAGATGTTGGCTGTCTGAAAGCACAAAAGCTGTTTATTTTGGCAACATTGTTCAGGATCTCGGTTTCAAAAGAGGACTATAGCTGAGGAATATGTATTTTGTGTACGTGTAATGCAGTATTTTACTTTTCTAAAAATCCTGCACATTTATATTGCAGGTGCAAGTTGTCAAAACTTGTGGTTCTTTCCATTCAGCCCAGACATAACCGTATCCATATTTTTATGATATACCAGTTGCATGCTCTAATTGCAAATTACATGTATACTGTTCATTTGATGGCCTTTTCTTTGTGTTTATTGACTCTAGAATTAAACTATAAAGGCAAACAGACTTGGCAGGGATCTAGGTGGTTTTTGGAGTGATCTGAAGCAACTCACTCCCGGTTTTTGTGGTGCTTGTGGCAGAAATGTGTTCTGTGCTCATGGCTTTATGGCATATCTTTGGATGCCTAAGCAGGAACACATTCTTCATATTCCAAAATGGTTAGCTTGGAATTCACTGAAAAATATCTAAGCCTCGTTTTGCGATACCACACCACTGACAGGCAAAATACAAACCATGAATCAAAATGGTATTTTTGTAATGGACAGTGCCCCTTAGTTCCGCTCCTTTCATATGTGGCCATCAGATCAAGTCCTGTGCATCAAGACAAGCAGCTCATGCACGTCAGACTTATTTCTGGGACAGAACAATGAGAGGTTTTGCAAAACCTACACATACACACACACACNAACACAAAAAAAAAAAAAAAAAAAAAAAAAAAAAAAAAAAAAAAAAAAAAAAAAAAAAAAAAAAAAAAAAAAAAAAAAAAAAAAAGTAGCAGAAGTTATTATAATAATATTTCAAAGCAAAACCAAACATGCACAAAAATAACAAAGGAAAATCCCTCTGGGAACAGAATTTTGTGTTTTACTTTCATCTGGAGACAATCAGGAGATCCAAATTTTCACCCTAATCCACAGGAAAAACTGCCAGAAAACCAGAACAATTACAGAGATGTAGTCTTTAGAACTCTGTAGTTTTTCAATGTAGGACATGGGTTTGTTTGTTTTTTTCTTAACTCCATTTCTGAAAGACCTATGCTGCAGCAGGGGCACCAATGGGAAAAGTGACAAGTAGCAGTGAGGTGAGGAAGGAGGAGGTGTGAGACAACAAACTCTGCAAAGGAGATAAGCTGGGGATGCATGAACACCTCAGCCAAATTTAGAAGGACTAGCTGAAGAGCCCAGCTGTGGGAAGGAGCAGCTGGACAGAGATGAAAATGGGAATTTCTGCCTGCAATCACCATGAGCCCCTCTTTGTCTGTGTCAAGACCTCTACATGGCACTCGCTCACCAAAGGGCCTCAAGATTTTAAATTTTTTTTAAGCAGGAAACACCACAGCCCTAGAATGTCATTTTTATTCCTGTGCAGTCCAAAGGGGACCACAGGCAGGTTAGAAATCTGCAAAGCAATTAAGGCAAGATAGAAACCACCAGGGAAAATTCCCAGAGCCAGCCAAATTCCACTACTCCCCTGCAAAACAAGGGAGGTTTAGGACTTGTGAATCTCAGATCCCATGAGTCACAGGATGGGTTCTTCAACTGCTAATCTCAACTTTGGGGAATGACTCTTCAAGTTTTGAGTAGTCACATCTTCAAGTTAGGAGAAACAGCAGATTCTTTTCTCAGGATCAGCCACTTAATTAAGTATAGAATATCTACTCAGTTACAGTCATCCAGACCCACTGACCTCAAATTTTTTGTCTCACAGAATTCCTTTAAAGTGCAGTATCTTGTCCATGAACACTCAAGAAGAAAAATGTGATAGAATTTACAACTGTCATAGTACATATGTTCTCCAAAGAACAGATAATCTTCTGGCAGACATAAACTCACCAATTTGTGAAGGAAACTGTAGTACAGAAACCTCCCATATTTTTCTGAACTGATACCCCACAATGGCACTAACATTTTTCATAACATGATATATATGAGAGGTATATATACATATATATTAAAACATTGTATAAATATATTGAAAGATAAAGTGCAAAAGTAGACTTAAGGTTCAGTTCTACCATTTTTCAGGGCCAGCACCATTCAAAAATGGCACATATCTTCCAAGCAGATCTTCCCTTCAAGCAAATAATTTCCATGTGTCTTTAGAGGAATCTTTGCATCTTCCTCCGACACTTGGAAAAAGCTTTTGCTGGAGCAAGGATGAGGAAGGGAAAAGATTTGGTTTTGCTTTGAATGGTTGTGCTCTTTTTTCGCTTCTGGAACCAGAGAAAGGAATTTTAAGTAGGTACTTAAGATTCTCATATTTGATTAAAGCAAAGATACTTTTTCATTAAAAAAGGCAAATATTTGTAATTTGTCACTCTTTTTTCATTTCAGGTCTTTCTGCTGACATAAACAATAGACTTCTCAGAGAGGGTTTTTTGTTGTATTTTTGGTATCCCAGGTAGCTCTGCCAATTTCTTTCTGTTTGTGTTCCATTATGTCACTTGCCCTGCCCATGACTTTTAAGCTGTGTTATTTTCAATATCTGGTATAGCAAAATACTCCAAAACAAATACTGGTACAGCTTAGTGAAGAGTTAATTGTGAGCCATTGAAATTAACAATAATAGTAAAATTTTTTGGTTACGGGAGGTTTTTTGACTGTGGACTCAAGCCTTTGTTCCTGCTTTTTCTTTATGAACAGGGCTTTTTTTTCCTGTCTCTGTGTGTTACACACTAAATTTGCAGCTCAGTTCGAGAGCAGATCCTTGGCTGATGCAGCAGCACTGACCTCGGTGAAGCTGTGCTGAAACATTGCAATGGACTGAAAATATGAACTCTGTTGTGTTGTGAATTGCACAATATCCTACCACTTAGGCCAAGTAATACAGTCTGTTTTCTCAAAAAAAGAACAAGTGGTGAAATAATTTATTAAAATAAAATTATAAATTACTTATTTTCCCTTGGAGGAGTGGGTTAGAGCTGAAGTATATTAAACATGTCGGTCTTCTATGTATACAGGCATAACTTCAGAAACTTGGTTTAAATACAGAATGGCTAATTTGTGCTAGGTGTGGGCAGACCCCACTTGACATGTCAAGTGAAAGCAGTAAAATTCTTTAAAAGTGTCAACATTTTGCAGTGAGAGGGGTTTTGGCTGGGGTTCATTTGGGGTGTGTTTTCAGAATAAATTTAAACATGAACTTCAAAAGCATTTTTACCTTGACAAACATTAATTTCCCCAGGATGATTTTTTTACTTTTGGCTTTTCATCCTCATTATTGAATTGGAATTCTACACAGACCCTCATGAAGCTATGAGCAGAGACAATCAATTGTGAAATATCAGCAGTGCTTACAACATATTACTTCTTCCTATGAAAGCATTTCTGAAGTGTTCACAGACATAATGTTTTTTTTGTTCCATACCAGTCTGATGCTATCTTAGCTTTTCTTCTGTTTGTCAGACAAACCCACACCATCTCAGTTTTGCCTTTTGTCATTTTATTTTTCTACTATCCAACACTCACGAGTGTAAGAGTCAGGAAGTTTCTGCTGTACATCGTCACAAAAAAGGCATCATTAATGAGAATAAAATTCTATGTAACATACAAAAGTTTTCCAAAATATTTTATGACACTTAATCCACTGTCCTGATTGATAATCCTGATTGGACTCAACAGCTGTGAGAGGGAAATACAGACACAACACCCCATGCACATTATGGTCACCACAACCAGGTATTATCAGCTGCTGACCTGCCTGACCAAAGGAATTGCACCAAGCACTTTTCATAGATATTTATATTTCCATTCCACTGTCTGTCTCCATTACTTAAAGGGTGAAAGAAATGCTGCATATATTTATCCTGCTGTGCATTACCAAAACGCAGAAATTCAAGTAGAGACTTGCTGAGAAGCCTTGCAAACTTGTGTCTTTCGTTCCAAATAAAATAATGTGTAAAATTATACAAAACAAATTAAATTATATATGGATGGTTTGTCATTTTTCAGCCAGTGGGAGATCTTTTCTTTTTAGCAAAAGATGGAGTTAAAAAGGTTTCTTGAATATCTCAACATATACATTTTGAAATATTACAAATAGCCCTCCCCAGTGCCTCACTAATTTTAAAATTGTCTTACCCTTTAAGCGACCTGATCCTAGTCACTTATGCAGCCAACTAATTCCCTGACTTGTTCATTAAGATTATTATTGAAAATCTTAAATATTCATTATGTGTGAGCACAATGAGAACAGGACAAGTTCTTGGCTCACTGCTAATAAAAGATAAGTTTATTTTTTACCTTGAAAGGGAAAAAGAAAAGACTACTATTTCTCAATGTAAGCCTGTAAGATGATTTTTGAATATCTTAAATGTATGCACATAAAACCCCATGTAATTCCTCCCTATAAAAAGGAATCTGTGAAGGGATTTTACTCTAGGGCATGAGTTGTTGAGTATATCAACTAAATTAAAATAAACCATAGGAAAATTATGGGATAAAAGACAAAGCAAGCTCTTCAACCTTTGGGAAACTGAGCAAATCAGGCAGGAAGTTTTGTATATACAAAACTATAAAAGGTATAGTTTAAATCACTATAATTACAGGAGTTGATGCCCTGTGGAGTAAACTTCTTCAGGAAGTTTGTTTTTATGTCTTAAACCTGATAGAAATGAATTCAGTTGAAGTTTTTAAGGTTCAAGCAATAACTGAAAGGTGAAAAATCCATAGTAGAAGGCTTAGCTACCATTATAAGGATAGCTGTAAATCTACCTGCATATTGGTATATTTATTAGGGTAAATGTGCAATGAATGTGTTAAAGGGTGTTGCTGGACCTGAGCAGAACTTTGAGCAGTCCTGAATTCAGCTTCCAAATTCTTTGCATTTTTATTGTTACATTTATGTGATTACATATGTGCTAGTTACAAAATTCTGTGAAATTCTATGCCAAAACTAACATGCAAGATGAAAAATCATAGCAGCTTACAGAGGACATTTTTAAATGCATTGAGAAATGAAATGTTCGTTTCTTTAGATCCAAGAATATCCTGCTGGAAGCAGTGTAACATTGTATTTAAATATATCACTGTTGCTAAAACAGTCTTGTTCAGATGAAAAGGTGCTGACAACATTTTTTATAACCATTTCTATACATGATGAACAGCTCTCATATGCAAATAATCTCCATCATTTTCTTTTGTCAAGGAGGAGAATGTATTGCCCTGTGCAATGTTTTGCAAAGTGATTTCTTGGATTGATTTTGCTTGTTCTATTTGTTGAACAGGTAAGTAATTTTTTTTCCTTTTCAGAATGTTCAGTTCTTTTCTCATCAGGTTTGCACTTGGAAACAGCAGGAGTTGAGTTGTCTCTGGATGGAGTAACAGGTTTAGGATTGGAGAATTTCTATGTTTGGGAGAGGTTTGAGGGTAGTGGGAATAGCTCTGGAATCTGGAAAGCATGAGGGGAAGGAGAGAGCTGGCTGCTAGTTTTGCCCATTCTAATTTTTTTGTGTAGTTTCAGGATTTCAGGGAACTTTCTCTGTTTTGGAAAAAAAAGCAATCATTAAAAAGACCCTCGGTTTTGCTAAAAATAATTTTAGAAAAGCTTTCTTCACGTTTCCAATTGGCAGGAAGTTTTGAAAAGAAATCTTTTAGTGTGATTTAGAAAGATAACAGATTTTCTTTAAGAAAAGCCTCAAACATTCATCTCCCCATGATTTAATTAACCTTATAGATAATTATAACAAAAAACATGAACAGGTTGTACAGAAAATTACATTCCACTTTCTTCTCAAATGAATAGTGTTGTATTTCATTAAAAAAAAAAATCAGTTTTAATCTCAGAAGAAGGGAATTTGGAACATAAAAATATGGAGTGTGTGGGAAGGCACCAGAATTGCACTTATTGTTCTGTTATGGAGTTAGAGAAGCTGTAAGCAGGTCTGGTGGGTCAGCCCATGCAGGTGAGAAAGGGAAAACAAGAGGATGAAGTCATGCATGAGTTCAGCACCTTGCTCCTGGACATCCTCAAAACAGACATTTCCTGACACAGAATTGCAAATTCTTGGGCTGCTCCTAAGCTGACCTGCAGCTCTGCACCACTGAAGACACTGCAGTGTTTCAAACAAAGACCCCTGGACAGTTCACCACAGAGAGTCAGCCTGGGCCTCAGTTATCTCTTCCCAGTAAACAAGATTTGGGAGATGCCTGGGGGGTGCTTAAATCCCACTCTCACGTGGAGTTAGGACAGCCTAAGATTTACATCCAGTTCAGGAGCCTTCTTCTCTGGAGTTTCTCAGTTTAGATGTCATATGGGGAGTTATGTGGAATAATCACAAAGGATAATATGTGGGAGACTAATGTCCATCTTTCTGTTCCCTGATGAGAAAAGGGATCTGCTCTGAAGGGCATTTCAGAGCAAAAGCCTGATGCAGCCACTTGGACTCAGCCTGTAGGAGTTATTTTCTGTCCATTAATAACAGAAAAAGCAGCGTGATGCTCTAGTTTTGTCACTGACACCTTAATCTGTTAATCTAGGCACTTAAATTATCTACAGGGTTTGGTGGCATTTTGATGAATGTCAGTGACACCTCAAAGATGGCTTGGGATGCCTAATGCAGACCCCTGCCATCTTTTTGTAGCTGTCAATACTAATTTAAGGCAAATTCCTCCTGTTTCAAGTAGCATAGGCACTTTCCTGGCACAGTTTTTCAGTCTGAGTATATGCTTTCATTTAATTATAAAATGACCTGCTCTTAGAATTTTGGTATAAAGTTTTGAAGCTTGAATGGTTCATACATGTGGTTAGAAATAAGACTTAGGAAAAATAGAGGAGAAACTATTAACATCTGAAGTTTTCATATTTTTCACACAGAAACTTTCTATACAGCTGGAGTAGGTCAAGACTGGGGCAGCTGTACTCAAATTTAAGGAGAAGGGACTACTGCTTGTACAAGAATGCAATCTGTTTTTAGCAAGAGATCAGTTTGTAGCTTTACAAATGTGCTTAACTTCAGAAATGTTACATGTGGTTACTTCATAGCTCCACACTCTCAAGACACTTTCTTTTGTTCTTGCCTTCAAAGCTGAAAGCACTGTTAGAGCACCGAGATTCAAACACCAGATGAGGTGATTCATCCTGGAGCACTGGGCCCATGAGCTATTATAGTTCAGTGGTCAGAGCAAGGCAGTTGTTCCAGAGATGCAAAAATGGGACTTCAGAAAGCCTACTCCCTTTGACACATGCTATCAAGTTCGGGATGGAGAGGAGGAAACTTTTCCAAATGAGCAGCTTCCTCCACTGGCATCAATGCACAGTGGCCATCTGTCCAGTCTGGCTCCCAAGGACACGTCTGCCCAAAGAGCCCACACCCAGGCTTTGTTCTGCTTAATTCACAGGCTGGCTTAAACTACTGTATCAACTACCAGGGAGTCAGCATTTGAAGTCTCCTTTTGAATTTTTCCCTAATTAAGTTCCATTCATACCTTATCTGAACAGGAAGGCATCTTCTGATTTAAGACATTGAACACCATGTCCAAATAAAAAAAAAAAAAAATCAACTTCACAGGACCTCATAACAAACAGTCCTGGAACAGCCCAAGGGCCCACCTGTATCAGTATCTGGTCTCCAACAGTGCTGATCACAGCAAAATCAAGGCAGGCAAGTGGTATTTTTATGCAAGAACTCGCTTGAACAAACCCTGCCAGAGACTTTAGCCAGAAGCTAAAATGACCTCCTCGAGTTTGAGGTGGCGTCTTCATGTGAGAAAACCTCCCACAGTCCCTTCCTTTCATGCATTGGTCAGTTGTGCCTTTTGATCTGATTGTCCACAACATTTCATGAGTTCCATTGTTCAGTTATATGTTAATAGATACCTCCCTTTGGTTGCTGGAACACTTTTACATAGTATTTGATGCCCATGTACCATGAAGCTCATGTATCATGATAACTTGCCAGCAGTCACTATGTGTTCTCCTTTTCTCATACTACTGATATTTTGGGGGTTTTCTGCAGTTTTTAAGTAATAGTATGAGTAGCAGGTATGTGTCACCAAAAAAAAAAAAAAAGGGTTTATGGTATTTGTCACACCTTACAGATAGATATAAAGCATTCTTGCAACCATTTTAAAGCAGATGATATATCAGAGACTATGAGCAAGTAAGCAGAAAAAGGAACTTAAAAAAACCTAAATTTTTTTTCAGATGAGGTAGGTTTACAAATGGATCTAGAATGTGCAGAATGTGCACTTTGCAGATGTATTTAAGACAGAGATACTTTTAAACATTAGAAAAATATATTTCCTTCATAGTAAAGAAATACATTGTCATGTCAGTGAAACCATTCAGTGATGCTTATTTCTCTTAAGTCAGTGAAGTTTGGGCTGGATTCCTAATTATATACTCTCCTGGTGTAGAATTTTGAGAACACATTTTTATCAGATTAAAACTCAGACAGTGGCTTTTACTCTCTGTATCTATTTTTAAGCCATATAAATTTTATCTAGCAAGCGTATACTGAGGTCATGATTTCTCTGTATTTAATTCACAATTATGGTGCTCTTGTGAGACCCTGCCTGGAGTGCTACATCCACGTCTGGGGCTCTCAATACAAGAAAGACATGTTCCCGCTGGAATGGTCCAGAGGAGAGCCATGGAAATGGTCAGAGGGATGGAGCACTTCTCCTGGGAAGAAAGGCTGGGGCTGTTCAGCCTGGAGGAGAAGAGGCTCAAAGGAGGACCTTAGTGCAGGTCTGTTGTGACAGTGTAGAGGGAAATGGCTTTAAGATGAAAGAGGGTAGATATAGACTAGATATTAAGAAAAAATTATCTCCTCAGAGGGTGGTGGCAGGTTGCCCAGAGAAGCTGTGGATGCACCATCCTGGGAGTGTTTGAGGCCAGGATCAACCTGGTCTAGGGAAAGGTGTCCCTGCCCATGGCAGGGGGGTGGAATGAGGTGATCTTTAAGGTCACTTCCAACACAATCCATTCTGTGATTCTGAGATCCCTGTTTTCCCCAGTGAAGAGGCAATGGTTCAGAGAAGTGCTAAATAAAAACCTGCCTTGCATTTTTCTTGACAAAAGTAATTGGAAGAGTCTAAATGATTATTTTTATGTTTTAAAGTTACTCCTCTTTCTGACTTACCTACTGATACCTCCTGTTATGTGCACATCATCCAAATAATCCAGTCAAGCAAATGACAGCTTTACCCAGGGGTTTGAAGTCAGAGTTTTAGCCTTAGAAAAGTGTTTATTTTAGGATTTCCACAGAAAAGCTAAACTGTTTCATTTCCAGCACTGAATATGCAAAAGTATAGAGAGAATTCAGTCTAGAAATTCAGATGCCTGTAAGAAATACAACCGCTCTACTGTATTATATTCCATTACATCATCTGAAAATTTGTTTTTCCCTCACATAATGTGTTCTTGCAAAACACACTTGATATACACAGCTTTTGCATGCATATGTCTATTAAACCTTCATAGAACAGGTTTGTTTATGAAGTGCCTTTGAATCTCTGTTTAACTACAAAGCTTGTCAATCTCTGTTCCAGCACAGCCTTAGCCTCAGGAGTAATGGCATTAGCTCTAATTATTACAAAATAAGTCCCTATCAATCTTTTCAAGAACTAATTAACAGCTTTGTTATGTAAAAAATGTCTGTTTCCATCAGATAAAGGGAGAATGCAGATAAAGCTGTGAAATGCAGAAGTCATGCTGCAGCATGGGAGGGTTATCTAATTCAGTGAGGATGATCACTACAGCCTGAAAGTCTTCATGGAGAGGATTATATGTGTCCAAACTCACTGCCTTTCCAGTGTCACACATTGACAGAGAACATACTTTGGTGTGCAAAAGGAACTGGACTATTTTATGAAAGGGACATACCTTTGTTAACTTTCACTCAAAAAGTTTGATGTCTATATGTAGTGTTGTCTGGCAGTGCTATAAAATAAACTATCAAAACAGATTGGAGGGCATGTTTTTACTCATTCAACCCAGTGTTTTTAATTTAATGTTCTTAAAATGCTCCAAGAAAGTGTACCACTGTGTTAGCACACCTGCATTTTCAGATGCTAAAGGAAGAATCAAAACAATGGGAAACAACGCTTATTTCCTAAAATGTTATTTTAAACTGTGTTTCCACCCTGTAAACAAGCTATAATTGGGGGTTTTTCATGCTTCCTGCTAACCATACTAATCCTTCTCATTTGAACTGACAAGTTTCATGCTTATTAGTTTTGTAAAATTAAATATAAGCCTCTCTTCTAGGATTTTTTTTTTTTTTGAGTACTCTGGATTCAAAATAGTAGCTTAAATGTAGAAATTTAGAGTTATCTGAGGTGCTCTAATACATGTGCTGCCACTACAGTGGTGACCTCAGCACATAGTTTCACAAGTAGGGATATACATATAGATGTCCAAATTTAGGTTTTATCCATGACCTGAATCTTATTCTGAAAAACAAAATAATTAGTTTTGCCTAGATTTTATCCAAAGTTTTCCAGTTTGTAAATATAACTACCCAATTATCCAAAATCCTGAAGTATAGGACATGAAGCAAGGATATTGAATAAGCATCCCAACAGTTTAGATAGTGCACAAGGATCAGTAAGTGGCCACATCCTTTATTTATCACAGAGAATTTCCACTGAATTGTCTGCTGCAGAAGGAGAGTTTCATTTGTAGTGGAAAGAACAGTGAGGTTCTCAGCACTCAACAAGAACATACAGTGGGAAACAAGCAGCTTACATAATAGTGTAACTGGTGCCTAGAATGCCAAACTAAAACATTTTGTAATCATTTTTATGGCAAACTGGCATCTCTACAAGGTTTACAATGATAGGGTATTTTACTAGCAAGAGCACTACTGTTGCCAAAGTAGCCTGAGCATTGTATTAATAAACAGATTGGAAAATGTGTGAAGAAAATTTAATCTTATTAACAGATGCATATTGAACATTTCCAGGGAAAGGCAATGCTGTTTTTCACATATTGCAGCATATGTGCAGATTTGTCACAGGAAACCTGTGAGACACATTCACCTGAAGAACAACAGGGCTGTTGTCAGGCACATGAAACTCTCAGGAATTAAAATGGCAGGGAGATATTTGCTATGACTGAATGCTACTCAGCATCACTTTACCAGACTGGACAATCTGGAAACGATTCTGAGTGTACATCCACAGAAATGAGTGCTCTGCCTGCTGTGCTGACCCAGCTGGCAAGGGGTTTTGTGAGTGGAATAACCCAAGCCCTATCCCTGACACCATTCAGGTGGTACTGCCAAAACATCCACCTGTCTTTCTTCTGCCACACACTTCAAAATCATTCCACATGTTTACCGAACTTTCCTTCTCAGCATGAAGAAGATCCAAGATTCCAGCTCTTTTGGCCACTGTGATGCAATTTCTGAGTGATGATGCTAAAGAACAGACTTCTCCTGACAAGTAAAAGTACTCACAGAGCAATTGAAAGTGGAGGTCATGAATAAAGTCATAGGACCCCAAATAGTTTGGACAAACAGTATTTCTTGAAGAGGCTGCTGATATAAAGGAAAGGGTTGTGGTAGCCTATGTTCTTTGTTACTTTCATGGTAGTAGTTGTCCTTTAGGTTCTTTATCACATCTGCACTTCATACAATTTATCTCTGCTAGTCCTGATCACATCATATTGGGAATGGCTGTTTGTTTTTTTCCTGTGATGCAAGAAACAGTTAAGTGTCAAAAAAAATTACCCAGTTTCAGATCTCAGGAAAACATCTGCTCACACAGTGCTGAATTAAATTGTGATGTAGACTGTGGCATGTAGTTGTCAAAAGCTTACAGGAATTAAATAAATAGGAAAAAAATCAGGTTTACATTAGGAAGTCTATCACAGAAAAGTGATATTGTAGTAAAGAAGTTCTTTGTCACATTCAGGTGGATCTTTCTGTGTTCCAGTTTCTGCCTGTTGCCTCTTGTCCTATTGCTTGGAACCATTAAGGAGAGTCTGACCCCATCCTCTTTATCCCTTCAGATACAGGCATTGAAGAGGTCGTATCTCAGTCATCTCATCTCCAATCTGAACAAGCCCAGCTCCCTCAGCCTTTCCTCAAGCTTTGTTGCCTTTGCACAGCCACTGATGACATGAGGTGCATCCAAAGATGGTGAGAAAGGCTGTGCAGGTGTTCATGGGGCAGTTCTACACCCGCCTTGCACACCAGCAGTGTGGGTGTGAGGACATGGTCATCATCCCCACAGGGAACTGTGCAACAAAAACACGAGGTCAGACCCATTTGTGATGGGCATCCCTCTGCTGCAGGAAATGCTGGAGACAGATCTGTAGTTTCACACAACACTCATGATGTAGTTAGAGCAATTCCCTGATTTATTCAGTCCATTAACATAGGTGAAGAAATAAGGAAAAGTGCTTTGCAGACAGAACGACTGCTATGAGGATATGGGTTTGTCAGTGGGATCCCAGGGCACACCTGGGATTTTCTGTAGCAACACAAACAATAAACATAGAACTTAAATTCAAATTCACTCTCTATAGGCTCTTCATCCAAGAGAAGCTCCAATACAAAACAGAATTTTACTGAAATATTTAGTGTCTGTCCTGTTTTATTTTAAAAATCCAAGTATGAACTGTTTAGTCCCAAGAGAATGATTTTTTGTGATGAAACTTTCCCATGTGCCTACAAACAAATCCGGTAACTCTCATGTCTCCTTTCATGCTTCCCAAAAGTGACAATGCAACAAACTGCTGTGTTAATACCATTATAAATTAAAATCATGTTTGGCAATCCAGACATACTTGCTAAGAATGATTAAAACAAACCACTTTGTACAAACCAGTGGCAGCTTTAATGTTCAAAGAATTCAGTCCTCATCAGAATTAAACCTTCACTGTGCAACACTTTTCTTACTAGCCTCAGACACTGGAAGATGAGATACATTTTTTAAAAATGTATACAACGCCGTGTAGTTGCTCATAATGCATATTAGAGATTCCCTTTCTTTTGGTAGATATGTAAATCCAGAATGTTTGAGTTAAAATAAAAATAAAAAAAAAATACTTAAGCTATTATATTAATACTGAAATTTTGCATGTCAGTACTTTTTTAACAGCTTCATAAAAACTGATATAAAAACTTGAAGACTTCCATCACCTTCAATTGTTTCAACCTTTTCTCAGTATTCCTAGTGATGGATTGCAATATAAAGAAGTAGCAAAGGACTTCTGGGAAAGATTAAATCAATCAATAATTTTAAATCCTTTTTCTATCTCTGCTTGATTTGATAAAAAGCATGAAAAAACAAAACAGTTTTGTGGGTTACAAAAAGCATTTGAATGTGCAAGCTGTCATTGCAGGAACATCAGATAAAATTATCAAAGTTAGATGCAGAAATGTGGGAGCTCACATTGGATTTCAAATTGGCTCATTCAGAACTCTAAGTCTAATGTCAAGGGGCTATAATATAATTTAAGAATTTTTGACTAGTCACAGAGGACTGGTTCTCTGCAACGTTTTTTTTGTTTCCACATAATAACAGAGTCAGAAGAACCACTCATGTGCAAGCATTCAGAAAAAATGTTTTAAAAAATGACATATTTTGATGTGAAGAGGAAATGGAAAAATAATAATGCGCCCTCCCTAACATAGTCATATGTGAAGAAATTCATAAATCACCAAGTGTAGGTGCAAGTCAGATAGGAGATGTTCAACCAAGAAAACCTTTATAGTGGAATGATACATTTTGAATAAATTACTTCTGCATAAAATTTCCCCTTATAAATTATAGAGGCCTCCCAAAAAGATTGAAATTGCAAGTAAAGCTAAGTTGTGCAGGCAGAATGAGGGAAAAAGAGGTGTAAGGAATTGACTGCAAGCTCTTGTAAATCTGTTTAGTTCCACTCAGCTCAACTGACCCAACTCAGTGCATGCCAGCCAAGGGAGTTGCTCTGTGGTTATAAAAAGTGTGAAGAGATAATGAAAATCAATGTATCTGGTGTCTAAATCTCTTTGTTACTCTTCAAAAATCCATCTGCTGGCTCTGTATGATGTCCTATTATAGTGGCTATTATGCATCCTGCATAGCTAATTGATTAGCTCTAATCTAACACTAGTTGCCCTAAAGCAGATTAATATAATTATTTCATTTTCACTGCAGCACTGCTTTTGTTCAGTTTTTAATTCCTGTATATGGCTCCTGTGAGAACAAGTTCTATATTTTCCACCCAGGTGACCTCATACCTGGCATCACACACATTTCAAGGGAAGTGAAGGTGGGTGATAAACATAAATCCTTTCTGTCTTTTACTAAAATGGACTTTATAACAAATCTTATTCCATATGAACAGTAATGTTTAGAATCAGAAATGAAGGACAATATTCATCTTACCTGGCTCTGGGATCCAAACAACAGGAGTTAAAATGGACAAGAGTTTGCTGCAGGTCCTGATTCCCCAGTGCAAGAAGACATGTGCTCTGTTCTAGGGAATGATGAGCCATCATCAGGAGAAAAACAAACTGAATATATCAAAGTTACTATTGTGATGACTTGGAAAATACCTGTCTGGTCTGTTGTTTTATCCATGTGTCCTCAAGGTTTTCAGTGGGCTTAAAGAAATAAATCAGAAATTTTCTAAGAAAATGATTTAGGATATTTTGAGGAAATAGAAATGGCTCTACATTGATACCAAATACTTGTGAACATGTTTCATTTTCAGTAACATATTTGTAAGGAGGGTAAACTATCTGTTTAGAAGGATGCAGCCTGTCATGGTTAGGGCATCCATCAGAGGGGATGGTCAAAAGTAATTCTGTAGTTAAATCATCAGAAGTCCATCTGTGTAAACAAAAGTAAAAATATCACAAGTGGGCTTTATACTGTGTATTGTAAAAAGAGAGTATCTGTGGCCTTCTTCTGAATGTAATGTGCTCATCTTGCATTTTCACCCAAGCCCACATCTAATTTATGTCAGCATCACTGCTGACAGTGATCTAAAGACCTCTTCTGTGATATAGCTGACCACACAATTTCCAGTTTCATAGGACAAGAATCCTTCATCTTCAAATTCACTAACTTTTGGTAGTCTTTTGGGTTTTGTCAATTTATAATATCATTTTAGTCTTACTTATTCCAGATATAGATTGGAAATTTGGGAATGCCCTATAACAAATATACATCAAGGCTAATAGAATCTAATTCACAAAAAGAAATTGCTTTCCACCAATGTTTACTATAAAGATTTGTTGTATTGATTCCTTCTTAGAACAAACCAGTTATCTGGGAATTTTGTTGTTCTCTGCTGTTAAAAAAAAAAAAAAGCCCATTTTACTCTTACTGGCATCACTTAAGGCTTGAAGAAAATTTTGAAGAAAAGGAGTAATAAATTCAAAACAAAATTAATCAAGGAAAAAAGTCAAATGAAAATATGACAAAACCACAGATTGTCCCAGATGTTTCTGTTAAAGATACTCAATCTCCCTTTGATAAAACACTTCAATTTCTCATGAGGAAAAATGCAGTAAATATCTGGACTTCAGTGAAGTATTTGGGACGGGGTCACAGGAAATTTCTTGGGATGGAGACAACTAATACAAGAACTGGAACTTGGCTAAAGAATTGTTTAGATGGAAGATGACAAGCTGTACCTAAATGAGAAGCCTTGGATCATGGACATTGCAGTGGGATTTCTCGAGGATCAAACCTGGACTAACTTAATGTAATGTTTTCATTATGACTTTGGCACAGAAACCCAGAAGTGAGCTAATAAAACATGACAACACAGCATCTGAAGTCATTGTCACTGTAGTGAAAGATGGGGATGCCATAAAGAAAGAACTGTAAAGCCTTTTGTTAGAGAGGTAGAAATGGGAGAAAAATTCCATGCCGTGAAAAGCGAGAAGATTCATTTAGGCAGTAATAAAACTTTCTACTGGAGGGGCTGGGTGCTGAAGGTTTGAAGGCAGCAAGGAGGAGAAGCAGACTGCAGAGTAGAAGCTCACAGTGTGACTGAGCTGCTGGTGTTGAGGAGCTGGGTGGAGGTGCATGGGATCCATAGAGAATGAGGAAAAAAATGCCTGGGTGCAAGGTCATGGCTAAACTTCATCAAGTGCAGTGCATGCATTCTGATTCTGAGACAGTAGAAAGAGGAATTAAAATGGGGGAAAATGCCAGGCAGCACCATAATATGGAAGTAATTTGAATACTTCTAAGTACTTGTTATAGAATAATGGAATCTTAGAAAGGTTTGGGCTGTAAGGTTTTTCTTAAAGATCATCTAGCTCCAAGCCCCCTGACACAGACAGAGACCAATATGGTTTGTTTTTCATTGTGCCTATGGCTGAGCTATGTCCTGTGGTTTAGCCTTGCTGCCTCTGCAGAGCCATGGCCAGGTGAGAGCACTTCCAATAGCACTGAAAGCCTGACCATGAACATTTCTTCAAAGATACCGCATAGTACTGAAAAGAAAGCAGGGGAGGCTGAAAAAATAATGTTAGTGCTTGAATAGCTTTCACTGGGACATTTTCTGTACAAGCTACTTCACAGGCTCATTGTGTCTGTGTGTTTCCTATATATGGCATCACCCTCTGTTACGATCTGATTCCATAAAATTGAGTAAATTAATGTGGTAACAGTACATTCCAGTATTGCCTGAAAGCTCAACCACCTCTCTGCTCCTATTAGAAATGCTTCTAGTCTATTCCCAAGCCAGACAGACAAATTCAAGTATCTTAGTTATCCTGTGGATGGAAAATGTTGAGAACCACTTGCCCATTTTAGTTACGATGACTGTAAAAGCTTTCCATTCCAAATGACCTGTTTTTTCTATAATATAAGTGAATAATTTTAACTTCAGCTGCTGTACACTGTCTGCTCAATCCATAAAACTTTGGTCCCTGGATAAGGAAGTTAAAGCAGCCTAGTATTAAAAATTATAATAAAAGTGAATCAGGACTTCAGCATTTCTTATATCCTTCTTTTCACTAAAGGACACAAAGCCCTTGGTCAGCCTGATTATTAGATTAGGTTATTATGCGGGATTGATCTGTCTAATGAAGTCTATATTTTTTATATTTTTTTTTATATTTCTGTTTGTCTTGCAGTAGGATGTTTTCTGGTTCCTTTTCAGTGTTTTCTTTAAGAATATTTTTTATTATATTTCTTTCCAAAGTGATTTTCCAGTGCTGGGTGATGCTTTTAAGTAAATGTTTCTAAAATTTCTTAAATAAAATTTTAAACACCCCAAACTACAGAGTTATCAAATTAGGGGAAAAAATGGAAAAATATTTTCAACTTAAAGAAAAACATGGAGGGGAAAAAACCCATCAGTTTATCTGAGTCACGAGCAAATATGTTTCTAATTCCAGTTTGAAACCATATTCTACATTTCAAAAGTTGAATTGAATTTAAAGAAAAGCATGTTTTGAAAAGGACTCAAGAGCTAGACAGAACCTTCCTGGGTGCCCCACCGTGGAGGATTTTGATCTGGGCACTTTTCCTACTCAGCTTAAAATTCAGATCCTGAACATATATTTTGATTTGTTTTTGCATTTGGCTACTAACACCAGGAGCCCGGAGTTAGTCTGGCTCCAGTGCCTTGGAGGCTCTTCATCTGAGCAGAGTCAGTAAATACCTGGGAGCATTTCATCCAGGGGATTACAGCCGTGCCAGTGTTTCCCAGAACAGCTGCTGCAAGAAGCTTGTTTAATACCTGCTGCCTGTAAAAAGAATTAGGCAGTAAAAGAGGGCTTGCCACAGGACCTGTGTCCAGGTTTGCTGGAGAAGCAGGAGCACAGACATTTTGCTTTCTTCAGGCATGTTTAAGCCCCTTAGCTGGAGTTAGCTGTTGCTGGGAAAAGAGGCGTTTAGGGGTTTAAAAGAGGCAAGGAGAAGAAAACCTGCTCACACCACTAGTGTTTCTGTAACCTGTGCATGAACTTTTAAATCAAGTAGCTTTGTTCCTAAGCCTTAGTTATCTGGCATAGAACAGCTTCCTCTCAATGCCAAAAGAACCCCATGTGGTTTAGAAAAAGCAGTAAGTCCCCTCAGCTCCTCAAAGCCCCTTAAATACACTAATCCGAGAAATAAATATATAAATGTGCTATAAAAACTCATATCATCCAAAATTTGTTTTTAAAGGCCCAATTGCTGAATAGTAAGGCTTGAGGATCTATTTCATCAAAATTTTTGGAGGAATAAAAGAAAAACAGGGTTTGCATGTAGAAAGCAAATACCAAGCAGGGTGTTTCAAAAAGGGTAAGTGTTTTGGTTTTAATAAAAAACCTTTTGTGTTTTTCCTCAACTCAGAAATCACAGCGGGTCAGTTAAAAAGTCAAGCTACTTGCCTGATTTAAATAAAAGGCAGATTAATCTGCTACAACCCTACTGTCTTCTTTGGGAGGAAGTAACACTGCAGTTGAAACCCCAAGTGTAAGGGGAAGGAGATCTATTTTTCTGAAAAGGAAGCAAAGAGTGAATTCCACCTGTTTGGGTTAGGAACAAGTGTGTGGTCTGGTGATGGCACAAATCCAACTCTTTTGAAGACTTGTCCAAGGTAATCTGTGTCCTGTCTTCCAGTTTATAGGGAGGTGTAATACCAATTCCCTGGAAATTGTTGAGAAGATAAATACAAACGTTATACATTGTACAATTACTTTAGATTCACAATTCCTACAACCTAATGAAGGACATACAATACATTTCATAGATAATGAGCTTTTTAAGCATCAGTCTTGCAGTACTGGGCTCTGGTCCCTCACACTCTGGAGTTTATTTCTTCTCTTACAGACAGACAGAAAGTGGAGCTGTCAGCTTCACTGTTCCACACAAAGAAGAACTGCACAGGTGTGATGAAAATATCCCAAGGGATGAATTCTTGGGCCCTGACAAACTGGTATGGTCCGTTCTTTGGAGCAAGACTTTTGTGGAGTTGGTCTTATGTTCTACAGTAACACATTTGGGTCTTTTGGGAAGGGAAACTCTCAAGGGATCTCCAAATAACAGAAGCAAAATGCCATAAGGTGGTTTCTTACCTGCCTCTGTAACTCTGAGTCTGTCATATTATTTTAAGACTTAGGAATTTAATTGTAATTCTTAGAATTTAAGAAATAGCTGACAGATTTCTGAAAATTCAGTTCCAAGCTATATGTTCATATGAGATCAGTTTCCATTAAACATAGATAAAACATCAGCTTACAGGCTGTGGCAGAGAAAAGCTTGGAAGTTCAAACCATAGCAACTTCATAGTAAAAAGCAAATAGAAGATATCTGACAACCATGCTTGGAAAATATTATAGATTTTGAATCTCATGTAAGCCAATGACTGATTTTTCAAGTGTTTGGGAATGGTAACAATTAATGTTGCCTATAGGATTCCTGATAATATTACTCAGTATATGTTCCTTTGAAACTCCTGAGGGATATCTTGTCATCCTTGGAATTCATTCCTGTTCATTTTTAAAGAATTCTTCTTTGTTTCTAGGCCTTGACCAAGCAAAGTGCACATTACATTAAGACTGTTTGAAAAAAGATTCATGCAGATGATGTTGCAAAGTCAATGAAATCCAAATATTCATAATAAAAGCAATTGGTGATACAGGAATATTTAGGCCAATCCAGCAAAAAGCTGGCAGAGTAGTTAATTTTCAGTCTGCATACAGGTGCCCATGACATTTTTTCCTTTATTTCTTTTAGTGAGGTTCTTTCAAATAGTTCCTTAAATTCACATTCAAAAATGGACATGGTTGTATTATCATGGCTCCTATTTAAAAGATGTGTCCCAGATTAATATCAGCCAGATAAAATTAATTTGTGACTTCAGGGTGAAGAGCTGGTTGATGGCTGATAACTTGAAATCTGCTGTCATGGACCTCTGCTAACCCAGAGAATGGGAAATCACTGCATGCAAGGACTCAGGTAATCAAATCTTTTCTAGGAGTGGAGCAACCAACTCACTTGGTAGTAGAATTTGCCCACAGATGATATAAATCCTGCTAATGTCTGAATTTAGAGTTAACAGTGAAGCTCATACCTGTTACACCTCAAGGATGAACAGAACTGAACAGAGAGACCTAAACCAGAGGCCAGTGTTGGAATGAGCATCCTTTTCTAATACACATGGTTTCCAGGTGTACCACTCTGTTGTGTTTTTTTTTTTTTTTTTTTTTTTTTTTTTTTTTTTTTTTTTTTTTTTTTTTTTTTTTTTTTTTTTTTTTTTTTTTTTAATTTAGTATTTATGACTGAATGGCTAAATCAATCCTTTTCCATCACAGTTCAAGATTTTTTTTTCTTCAAAATGTAGTCAATAATTCAATTTGTGGATAGTCTAAAAAATCTATCACTAATGAGCTTTTTAGACACAAAATATTTCACGTTTTCAAAATTGAGGAGTTACATTTCTTTAACAAGATATTTGAACCAGGTGACTCATATGATCCAGAAACATTTTCATTGTGAAAACTTAATTATGAAAATAAAATATCAAGTCTACATCCATAAATGGCAAATATGAACAGATAAAAATCCAGATCTGTCAGATATCTTGTTATAAGCCATGTAGTATGTTGCTAAATTCTAAAGCCTGGACTTGGCTAAATCTAGGCTGTGCTCCCACTTTTAAATTATTAAATTTTTGGCATGTGAAGTGTCCTATTGAGCTTCTCAGGTTTATGGAATGATGCCATTTTTGAGGGAATACCTGATCCAGGCTTGTCCATTTAACTTTACCATGATTTTTATTATTATACATCAATCCATAGTGAAAGACATGCATCAGTTCTCTTGCCATGCAAAGTTACTGTGACCTGAAATTTATATTTATTTGCTTTAATGAGACTTTACCATTCTTAAACTACAGTGCATTGAACAAACAGTGAAGAGCTGCAATCTAAATAAAATACTGGAATAGGTGAGCAAGGGTATCATGTCAGATGGGAGAAAGACAACAAGGGTTAAACATTACTTTGAATATTTGGATTGAAAATATGTTAACAAAGTGAGTTTGTTTTAAAAAGCAAGGATTTTCAGTCTGAGTGGGTCCTTTTGCATCTGCAAAGATTTATATAGTTTTAAAGCTATTTTCTAGCATTAAATGCCTTCTTACTCAGCATGACAAGAAGCAAATAAAAGCTGTCTGATGTGCTCAGCAAGAACTTAATCCAGCTGGACAGAATGAGGTACAAATGCAATTAATATCTCTTTACCAGCAAATATATTATGTTTTATAGGGTTTTGGTTTTCAGAAATTATTCAAGTAAACCGTCCTGATCAGTATCTAGCCTACAAGACAAGATATTTTTTAACCATTAGGAATTCTCTGAGCAATTGAATTTGCATTTTGTAAGCTCAGCTGCTAAAACTAACTGGAGATTTTTGGTTGTACCTCTTAGATATCTCAGTTAGAAACTGATTTTCCAGATCAGTGCTCACCACTCCTTCAAATTATGTCTCCATTAAAATTACACAAGCAGGACTAAAAACCTCTTTCTCTTGTGATCTTGATTTTAGCACCTTTCTCTGCACTAGGATAGCTCTTCTAAAAATAGTGAGGATGTTTCTGGCCTTTCTTTTTCACTGTTTTGATCAGAACCCAAGAACTGGCATGATTTCCACCTCTCTGGATATGGCAGAGGTTGCCAAAGATCAGCTCTTCATGAATAGTCTTCTATTTGTTATTCTTCTACTGCCTATCCTGTCTCTATGGCCCCTGGAATACACTGTTTTTCTGTCTAGACTTTCTCTGTTCCTAATGCTACTTCCTGGAGGAAGAAGGTTTAAGGATAGTGAATGGCTTGAGAAGAAAGTTAATGCTGAGAGAGAAAGAAAAAGGAAAGATGGTCTCTACCCTAAAGCTTTGAGTATTTTCCATTTTTTCAAAGGTCTGAATGAGACCTTGGCAAAGCTAAAAGGCCATGAAAGCACAAAAGCCACTTCATTTTTGTTCTGTTTCTCTGCCTGGTGTTTTGAGTTTGTTTTGGGGTTTTTTTATGTGTTTCAGACAACAGTCCCTGGATAGGAAAGGTTGATGGACTTTTTGTATGGTTAGCTTGCTCATGTTCAACACTGTGCCAACTCCAGTTGGGGAGTGGGGAAGGCGAGTAATTTTTGTGAGTCAGCAGTGAATGCTTTCATTTTTTTCTTCTGTTGAATACATTTTTAACTGTGTGTCATATCTTCAGAAGACATCAACAACATAGTTCCAGGAACAAATGTAGCTTCAGGAATTTATATCAGACCAGAACTCAGGCATTTTCCCTTCTCCATCATTTTTCCCGGCAGCATCTAGGCATGTGGCTCTAAAACCAGGAGTCAGGGGATTATAAATACTAATTTTCACTCCTTTCCTCTGTAACTGTGGGTATTTGGATGCAAGTAAGAGTCTAAAATCAGCTGTAACTTTCAGATGTTATGACTCTAACACAATACCAGACGATGATTTTTTATTCCCATGCTGTTTATTTATCAAGCAAAGTAAAACTATGTTATACAAGTTGTTATACCTTCCAGCCTGAATTTAACATTAATAAACTACAGATTACAACTATCCATGGGAAAAAAAAATTCATATCCACACATTGTATGTTATATTCTGTGCACTTCCATTTTTTCTGCCACTTGAGATAGGATTTCAAAGTCATGTCTAACTCTTAATTCACAGGGCTTATGCAAGCTTGCATTGATGGATGAAACTCATACTCACCATGTGTATGGGAAAAAGCACTTTGTGTAATCCTCATAAATCCTGTAGTGATGTGAGTGCAGTTTCAGCTGGGATATTCCAAAGGAAAACCGAAGATCACATTCCAACTGCATGTGTTAATTAGATAATATTCCTTTTTGTGCAACTGTTATCTCATGGGATTCATATAAGAATGGAAAATTGTGTAGTTGGTTGGGATATTCACTGATTGTCTCTGGAGGCCCAAGTCCTACCAAGAGTTACATGAGTTAAATGATCCTTTTTAATTTGTTATTATACATAGCTATGACTTAATGTGGTAAAACTGGTTTTGTTCAGGGAGAGGTCAGGGGCTGTAATGATGGGATGCTGTAGGTCAGGCCTGAGATGTGCTGGAAGGTTTGTGAGGAGGAATCCAGCAGAGCTTCTTCACCTACTAAACTCTGCTTAAGCAAACGCATCTCCATGGGGTAGTGAGGAGAAAAGCTGGAAGAGCACCAGGAGCTATTTACACAACTGGAACCATTCCATCCTCAGTCAAGTGAAGCAAATAGCTGTAAAAGCATTCTCTATTTCAGCCATCCAAGAACAACACCACAAAGTGGACATCACCAGAAGGCAGTTGCCATGGGCACACCAGTGTCTAACTGGGAGAACACCCACAGACACTGAACCTTGGCTCAGCAAACCCCAACTCCAGCTCTCTTCAGTGCAAATGTTGCTGTCACTGAGCTTTGAAATTTCCTCTGAAGCCTAGGAGCTTCAGAGGAAATTTGTGGAGGCACTGAACAGGTCCATCTCTGAGATGAGACAGGAAAGAGGCAAATACAACCTGCAGTTTAGCCAGAGGTGGGATGTCTTCTTTGCTCACCCTGGGCTCCACAGAGAGTGGTTTCACTTGACAAGCTCTTCATGTCTGTGTATCTAATCTAGCACTGCCTGCTCAGTGTCTAAGGAAGCCTTTAGATAAATTCTGATAAGGATGGATAATTGTTGTAATTAATTTGAGAACCAGAACCAAAAACTTGAGTGACAGTCTGGAAGCAAATCAACCTTTTAAAATCTGATCCTTTTTTTTCAGTTTTGAACATGGCTAGCAGCTTTCTTCCTCTGCTTGACTAACAAATTGTTAATTTCTTTTTTTTCCTTTTAAATGAGGCATGAACATAAATGCCTATAACGACACAACCATTTGGTGCCAAAAGCAATGAAATGTCATGACAACAAAAGAAATGATTATTCATAAGTCATCATTTAACTCTGTTTAGACTCCCTTCCTCCCAAGTAAGCTTCCCTCTGTCTCTGCCTCCAACCTTCCTTTCTACCCCTCATAAAAGAATTGGTTGGAAAAGAGATTCTTAATACATGGCAAATGCTTTTCCCCAGGCTGTTTTTTTGGCGGTTTGGGGGTTTGCATGGACTTTCTGAAGAGCCCAAACCTTTTACAAACTGCCAAAGGAAAGGTTTTATCTCAGTCCAGTGATCTACACTGAAACACACTCACCTAAAGAACATATAACTGCTGCACAACAGCCTCCCACAACAATTTTATGACCCGGCCAACAGAGGTCAAGACTTTTTCTCTTTGGAAAACATGACCTGCATCCATGTTAGTTTGAGAAGTGATCTCCAAAATAAGCAGTTCAACTATTTAATCTAGGAACAACTACTTATTGTAGGTCATTTTTTTTTGGTCAGCTTCTCTCTAAGTGAATTCTACGTGTACATTCAATTTTGGCTTTAGGAAACATGTACCATGGGAGTTATATTTCTTCAAATAAGGTATATCACAGCAGATGCAGTGCAGAGCACAGCCTGACTGTGATGTCACCAGGCAGTAAAAACAATATCTTCTACCCAATATACACTTTGTCACTCTCTGATTGGGCTTCTTCAGATTTCTCCTTTCTTGCATTCCCAAAAAATCCTTGTGTGCCTTCCATCAAGAATTATTGTCTCACTGTATCAGGAAGGCCATACATCAACAGCTACAATAAGAATTAGAAGCTGAAGAGAATTTTCAGAATAAATAAATGGCAAAATACTGATGTGTGAACACAGTAATTGGACCCTGATCTGTGTGGTGAATCAGAGAAAATTGAGAAGCTTGGATTAGATAAAGTTAGATTAAATCTAAGAATAAGATTTACTCTGAAAGCTGTGTAATTTTTTTTTTTTTTTGAGATATTGTAGCACTCTTGAATTTTGTGTCCAGGAAATTTTATTAGTTTGGTAAGAAAAAGTCTAGTTTCTTAAGTCTGCCTTAAAGAGAAATGGAAACAAAGTCTTCATTTTTACTTAGTAATAATAGAATTCATGCAGAATTTGGAAAACACAGGATCAAATTTTGTTTCTAACAACAAAAAGTAATTTAAATCTTTCTCCTCCCACAGCAATCTCTCATCACTCTCAATAAAACAAAGTATGATTTCAAGTGAGTATGACAATCTTACGTCAGAAATGTTGGAGGTTTCTCCAGTGTCTCCTTTGAGATTTTTGATTTAAATATACATCATTCCATATAAAAATATCAGCACTGGTTATGCCACACACTTTTTTTGAGGTGTTCACTTGGGTAGTAGTAGTTATGCTCCAATTTTTTAAATCTTAATCTATGGAAAGTGAAGGATCTGAACCATAATGCTGCATGTATGGCATTCTTCTAGGTGGGATGAAGTAGGTTCAAATGTTCTCAGAGTGATGCATTGAAGCTCACCCTAAAATCCTGTAAAATCCTAAAATCCTTGAATCCTGCCCAGGGTTTGATAGCTTATACTGACAGGATATTGAGTCAGAATGGCATGAGGCTGTTTTCAGGAGCAGCTTTTTTCAGGACTCTCTTTTAGGTTGGGTTGCCGGACAAAGGAACAGATTTTCAATTTTTAACCTTTCCAGACCTGAACTGATTTACCCTTTGCACATTGTTAAACACTTCCTTCTTTTTCCCCCTCTCTCCTTTTTATTCAATTGTGGAACTACAATAAACAAATGTACAGGTCTATTCTTTTCAAAGCCCCCTCACAATCTATGCCATCTTGGTAATTGCTATCAGGCCTTTTGTGGGCCTCACGCTTGAGACAACTGCAGGAAAGTCTGGAAGAAGGAGAAGACAAAGACTAGCTGTGTCCATCAACACACAAGGGTGGCACAGAGGATACCCTGGGCTGTGTCACTCAGGATTGGAGTTACAGGCAGCAGAAACCCAAAGTGAGCAGGGATACAGCTGATGCTTTGACAGCAGGAAAGAGATAACAGGCACAGGATGAGCTATCAGTGCTCAGGCAGTGGCATGAAGGGACACCCCTCCACTGATGCCAGTCATGTCAGCTTCAAGACAGGGGGGGTGATTTTCTTGTCAATCCTGTATCAAACAGGACTTTGGAGAAGCAATCCAGTACCTCTGAAGAGGCTGCATTGTTCAAGAATAATATGTCATATGTTTTACTGGTTTGGATGCTGTGGGGTACGTCTGTAACTCAATTCCCCTCCTATTTTTATGTAACATTTACGGGCTGTTTTCTGTTTCCCAACACCAGAATTATTCACATGAGAAGTCCAGCCAGTTTTCTCTCTATTAAAAAAGGAATCAAGATTATAAGAACCATAAAATTATATAAAATGCTCAGCCAAAATGTCTCTCAGTGATCAGTTTAAAATTGTCCCCACAGTAAGAAGACATATCTTCAGTTCAAAGGAGACAAGGGACCATCTTGTATTATACCTTAAAGAGCTGCTAAATTAGACTGGGTTGTGATATTAACATAATGTTCACATTTAACATATATGCTGTAGTAATTCCCATGAGTTGGCCTTTAAATTGCCTCAGCTACTGTAGCAGAACAAACTAGTGCAGAAATAATAAAGAATTTTCACATGCTACACTTCCAATGTCTGTGGCAGTGGTCTCATCACAATAAACACAGCGAGGGTCACAGTCTTGGTCTGAATAAATTTGCTGGCTAATACCATTGCAACTATCTCTGTCAGAGAAGATTGAATGCTTTTTTTTTTTCATTTTATTTATTTTTTACATTTTATTTTATTTGGAAGTCACTGGGAAGACTGTGACAAGCCCTATCCCATTGTTACACTGCCATTAAGTCACATTAATTCCTTGGGGAATTTTTAAGAGCTTTGCTGATTCTGCATGCCCAGCTGTGTGAACAGAGCTTAGGAACTTGGGTTTCATGTGGAAAAAAATGCTTTTCTCCCATAGCTTTGTGGTAATTGACTTTGGGAAAAAGAGAACTTCAACTTTGCACATTTTAAGTCATATAAGAAAGTCACAATAATTATACTGAGCAAAATTATCTGCTTCTGATATCTGCAATCTGGGCATGTTCTTAAAATACCCAAAATCTGAGTAGCTGTGCTGATCGTGTATTAAAGCTGTGTGGAATCTTCAAGCTATGTTTACATTTTAATTGACAAAAAAGTCAATATTCACAATGTATATAGATAAGATATAATGAAATCATGCTGCACTTTCCCTGCTTCATTACAAAAGTCTCAAGACACAGCAAAAAAAATTAAAAGATTCAGTGTATTCTTTTTTCTCAGAAAAAAAAATCTCTAGGGGAAGCCATATTGTATTGTTTTAAGGCCCAACTTTAATGAGTGGAAGTTCAGGATATTTGGAGCCTACTGGGACTGTGCTGTTTGTGATCTTACCCACATTGCTGGTTTGGAGCAGCAGGAGATAGTGCTGCAGACAGTTCTGGCATTCATGTCACATTTTGCTTCTTCACCAGAGTAACATTAAAAAAAA
>WEIU01001153.1:7695-24315 GCA_013389925.1 Aegithalos caudatus | reverse complement strand
TTCCAGTGGTTTCTTCTTGAAAGGTCAGCATATAAACTTCATGTTATATAAAAATATAAGATTTTGCTGATAAAGGTATGAATTTGCCTAGTACAGGATTTTTTTCTTCATCTGCTCACATTAAATGGATAAAAGATTCATTAGTTTCTCCCATTTTTAAGAGTTTTAATAGATTTAAAAATACCAATATACTTTTTTGTTACCATTACTATTTAATTATATCAGGTATTTAGTTGTACTGCACTTGTTAATTCTTAAATTTCAGGGAATGTGTTTGTTCAGCATATGAATTTTAATTGAATATCCTTTTCATAAGACATTAATTCTACCTTAGGAAAAAAAAAAAAAAAAAAAATATCACAAAAAAAAAAAAAAAAAAAAAAAAAAAAAAAAAAAACAAGAAAGAATTTAAGAAGCCAGGTGATACTATCTTAACTTCAGAATTATGAAGCTGAGCATTCAAATGTTACCTTCTGTTTCAGCTAATTTTAATCTCTGCCAGGGCAAAGACAACAGAAAACCAGCTTCATTCTGAACAAGCCTGCTTGGTCCATATCAATTATTGCAGACAATCAGGTAATTAATTCCAGAGAACTTTCCTGTTCTACAGAATTCCTGCTTATCATCCTTCTCTGTATGTGAAGGCTTTCTGGCCAGGCACTGCAGTGAGCAAGCCAATGTCTTTAAGACCATTACTTTTGTTAGAAAGGATGTCAGGGACATTCTTGAAAGCACTTGCAGATCTCATAAATACAGAGTCATATTTATTTCCTTAAACTTTTTACTATATTTATCCCAATGCATTTTTCAGTTGCTTCTACTTCTTGACAATACTTGATCACTTACTACAAATGCTTAAAACTTTGTGATTATTTGGTGATGGACTTGTTTAATTGCTCTCTGTGCTGGCTCTGCCTAGGATGGCATTAACCCATCACACTGTTAAATATATGGAGCAAGATACACCTGATTAAGTGGAGGATTAATTTAAGAAAATAACTTTTCTGAGTCCAAAATATTCATAGGCAGGGCTCCCTGTGACTGCCTGGTTTAATTTACTGAGAATTCCTTTTAAAGACAGAGTAAAGAAGAAATTATCTTCGGTAAGTATCTCCCCTTTTTCTTTAAGCTCTTGTTTTAAACTTTTTTGTAAACATTTCTATTTAATTCAAGAAGATTTTTTCCACTTTGATGCTATGTACTGCCTCTTAGTTAAGACGCCAGCTAAGCCAAAACCTCCATATCCCAAAAAAGTTCCATGTGTGTTTAGAATACCTGACAGTTTCAGCAAGGGGTGCAGCCATTCATGAGTAAATAAGTGATTTCCTGGCAAATAGAGATGCCATTCAGAGCATGAGGTTACTTTTCAGAGCACTGAATCTATGCCAATGAAAAAGTATGACAGCATTGCAATGGTTTCTCTTAGTGTTAGAACAAGAGTAGTAGAGGTAACACAGGAAAATAAGATAATAAAAAAGGGTTATTCCTTTTCTCCCCCACCCTCCCAAGCTGTCAATGTAATATATTGAAGATGAAGGAAGAGAATTTAAAAGACAAAAGGAGACAGGAGAAATAAAGAAGACACAAGCAAAGCAAAGCAAAAAGGCTTAAATGATTCACCAGATAAATCTCAAAGTCCTCAAGGAAGTTGAAAGCTTCAGGAGATAAATTAATTTAAATAAAATATAAATATTTATGTAAATAAACGAAACCTGTCTTAGGATCAGAGTTCTCAAACTAGAGACAAAGAGAATGGAAAAGAAGAGCAGGCATATTGCCAGGCAGATTCCCACAAGAAGCAGTGGCTGTTAAGAGTCAAGAAGTTTCTATCTGTTTTAGAATTTTGATTAGGGGCACAGATGGACCCCACACGCAGAAGCAGAAAACAGGGGCTATAGTTCCTGGGAGCCATAGAGCCAAATAATTATTACTGTGTCCTACCCCAAGGCCCCCCCATTGAGAAGCAAAGGAAAAATAGTTTGGGAATCACTGACCTATCTGGAAAAAAATTTGTGTTATTGCTGCCTAAAGAATAATCCCTCCAGTACCCCCCGCTGCTGCCTACAGGGAACTTGTTTGGTGGTGAAACTGGGTGGCCCAGAGCCTAATAAATTACTAGAAGCCTAGAGAAGAGGACTATATTTTCTTTGAGTTAGGCCAAAACTATTAAACATTATGTGAATAAATTACCTCACCTACCAGTCATCATTCTTATCCCAGCAAGAACTATGCCATCAAAGAAAAATTCTCTCCTTGTCACCATTACCAGTTTTGTGTCTCAGTAAACACATGTCCTAGCCTCATGGCTTTTTTCTAAATTGAGTATTTCCTTATTCACCTGTGACACATCCAGTCTTCCTTGTCTTCTGGCATTCTCTCCTCTTCCAGCTGTGTATTTCTGGGCATTTCCTTAAGCCTCATGTCACACTGTAAATCACTTGTAGTAGTCACTCTCTGTGGTGCCCAGAACAGATTCTGTAGGCAAAAAACTCATGGCAAAAGCAGGACTAAACTGAGGCTCTGAACACCTACAGGCCAAAAGTATTTCCAGAGAAGCATATTAATGTGTCTGTAACTACTGTGCACAGCAGTAGAGTGTATTATATTCAGTGCTTCATTCAAGCTTCTTATTCCCCTTCCTTCCTTGCCCAGGGCTTAAAAAGATAGACAAAACTTTGAAAATTCCCACTATTGCATGAGTGTTATCCAAAGTGTACAGCATAAATCAGGGCAGGGGATGAACAGTTGATTGTCTCTGTTCTAAATATTATCCTTTCAGCAGCAGAGAAGAGGACTCCAAGCCCTGGGGGACTCTTCAGCCATGATTGTTGCAAAGAGACATAGTTCTTTTGAGGAAACCAGAATGCTTCCATTAACTCGCCCATCTCTGAAGCTGCATCTTTATCGAATTTCCAAAGTTACATAATATCCCTTTCTGCTACTAAAAAAAGAGATGTGAATGAAGTTTTTNTTTTTTCGTTAGGCCAATATCCCAGGAAATACAAAGGTTGAGTGTGTCCACCATCTGAGCTGTGTTCAGGAAACCATAATTATTTGAGGCCATATATTTCCCAAGTTAGTCAGAACCCTTTTACTGCCATTAGTGAGAGGAAAACTAGATGAGGGCTGGTTATGGAGTGGTATAAAGCACAATGAGTTGAATTGTGTATTTCGTACCTCCTCACAGAAGTGATGGGAGAACAAAAGTGGCTTTAAGTTACTTGGGTGCTTTTTATACACTAGGCCCTGCCAGAGAGCAGATTAGTCAGTAATAAGTTAGAACCAAGTAGAAGAAGTTGTATGAAAGAGTAAAGTTAATACACAAATTTCTTGTCTGGAGTTGCTGTCAGTTTCAGTCAAAAGGGCATTACACTAGTTTGTGTGTGTAGAGAGAGGTTATGATCTAAAATATTGCAGTGTATTTAACTTAACATATTTTTTCAGATATTTATCTTGAATTTGGCCAGTGAAAACACCTAAGAGATTCCATGGAAAGTTAATAAAACCTAATAATTCACTAAGGATTGTGGCATATGGTATAAAGAAAATAAATTTAAATTATTCATTTATATATTTATAAAGTGTATTTTATACTCAAATTTTCAAAATTATTAACATGACTTCCTCTCCAATTTTTGGACACTGTCAGGGACCACTGCATTGCATGAAGAACTGCATCAGAGACCAAATATATAATCTCTAAAGGCAGGGGGAAACTGAAGGAGAAAACATGTGTACACAAACAGAGCTTCAAAAAGGAGTCTAATTTTCAGCGTGGAGCAGGAAATTCAGTTGAGCTATGGTGTTTGCTAAAGGTAATCTTGGCTTGTACATAAATTTTATATAAATAATAATATATTAATTATAAGCTCCAGAAATAGTAAAGGAAGTTGAGGTCAAGCAAATGTGTCCTACTGACAGAAGCCTAACTTATTTGTATGTTGTTCCTGCCACCTGCCTTGGCATAAACAGGGCAATCACAGGTCAGCAGAGAGCTCTGGCCTTCCAGGCACAGGCCTTGAGTTTATGGCCTGCCCAAAAACCAAAGCATTGAAAAAGTTAAAAAAAACCTTAAACCCCTCTAGGCATCTACTTTAATGGGTTGCCCATGGAACAGGCAATTTTATCGATCTTAAGGGTGACACATCATTTAAGCCTTCACATAGATCTGTAATAGTTCTGTAATCAGCATAAACCAGGCTAAATTTAATTTTATATCTGTTTGATGCCTATCTACACATACATAGATTTGTGATAAATATTTTTCCCCCTTTCAAATTCAGAAGCACTCATACATGGTTTGTCTGATATCTGGAAGGATATAATAAAGACATAGTTGATGATTGATCTTTTGCGAAATATTCCTCAAAGACTGACCTGATTATATTGCAATCATCTGTTCCCCCCTCAAATTCTTCCTTCTTCTGGATACTTCTGCTATGAATTGTTGGGAAATTCCCAGATGGAAATGATGAGTGATTATGTGAGTAGGTTTAGGTATATCACGATTTATAAAATTCAGTCTTCTCAAGCCAGTTTATTGGACTGTATCTGTAATTAATAATCAATTAATAATGTGTGAGTAAGTCCTCTAATTTCAGCAATTTCAAGATTAGAAATCTAAGCTCCTTCCAACCCAAAGAGAAGAAAATGGACATCTCAGGGATGGATTCACCTTGGCATAAGAGAGGGAGATGGATAAGAACAAGCATCTTCTGGAAGTAGGTTTTTCTCCTTTGTCTGTGAAGGTAGACAAAAGAGCACCAAAGACAAGGTTGTGTGGTATGAATCTGATTCTACCTGACCATGTCAAGGCAGCACATGAGGTACCAGCAGTTTTATCCTCACCATCTATTGATAAGCAAAGAGAATTTAACAGAGTATGTGTAGGTTTTGGCAGGAGTGGAGTTAATTTTCTTCACTGTGGCTGGTATGGGGCTGTGTTTCAGACTTGTCTTGGACACAGGGTTGATGATACAGAGATGTTCTTGTTATTGCTGAGCAGGGCTTACACAGAGCCAAGGCCTTTTCTGCTTTTTATACAGCCACACTGGGAAGTGGGCTGGGGGTGCATGGGAGGAGACACAGCTGGGACCGTGACCCAAACTGACCAAAGGGATTCTCCAGACCATCTGATATTTGGGCAGCATGTAAGGTGAGGGGAAGAAGGAAGAATGGAGGGACACATTTGGAGAGATGGTGCTTGTCTTCCCAGCTCACCATTATGTGTGATGGGCCCTGCTCTCCTGGAGATGGCTGAACACCTGCCTGCCCATGGGAAGAGGGGACTTAATTCCTTGTTTTGCTTACATATGCAGCTTTTGTGTCCTTTATGAAAGTGTCTGTACCTCAGCCCATGAGTTTTCCAGCTTTTATACCCTTCCAATTCTCTCTCTGATCTGCTGGTGGGGAGGGAGTGGCTGTGTGGGATTTGGCTGCAGTTGGATTAAACCATAGGAAGAAAAGGGCAACTGACACAAAGAGAGTTTTCAAAGATAATATAGAAAATCTCAGAATTAGGAACTGTGAGTTTCTTAATACCTTGGGCAATATTTTGGGGTTTGCCCTATCATTACTAATCTCATTATGTATTATATCTTACAAACGTTACATTATGTATTAAAATTATCTATAACTCTTTTGTTTACATAAACCTAAAAGAAAACTGACCACACATATTTACACATATAAGTATATTACATTGACACCAAATCTCATATGTACTGAGGAAAGAGACTTATAAAAAACCCCAAATTATGTTGAAAGTCAATTCCAGATTCCAACAAATAAAAGACAAATACCAATGTAACTATAGATTCCAAATATGAATAACTGAAATATCATTTTGACTAGGTTTTCTCTGCCTTGCAAACAAATCCAAGTGATACATTCCTATTATGTCTTCCTGGAAAATATTTGCTCTAATTTAATTAATTCAGAAAAAGGTCTTAATTGTTGAAAAAAGAGTCTGAGTAATTTATAGAAAAGAATTCAGAAGTACAGAGGAAACGTGGAAGGGAGAATTTCTCCAGCACAGAAAGTATGAAACATTTGAAACTTTTATAAGTAAAATCATCAGTTTAAGATTTAGTCCAGAATTAACTGGCATAACTCCTCTGAAATCAAAGTAACTATGGCAATTTTCATCAGCTGAGGACCTGACCCAGTCTCATTCTGTGAAGTAATATTCTTTCTGTCTTCCAGAAATCATTACTGTGAATGTGTGATATTTTGTAGGTGGATCAGTCTACTAGTGTACAACACCAGTTACAAGATATGAATCTAAAGTTTCCTCACCATATTTAGATATCTTGATGTTGGTCCATCTGGAATTTTATTTCACCCAACATTAAAGCTCAGCAGTTGTTGAATTTTTTTTTTTTTAATTTTCCTAATGTCTTTTTTTATCAGTCTTTTAATTTTTGCACATACCTGAGTTGTATTTTAATTTATTTTCCAAAGTGTCTGAATTCATTTCCATCTGTCTAGACATCTACAAGTGGTTCCAGTTGCCCTTCCTAATCTTCTGCTGCTACTTCTATGCTTCCTCACAAAACTGGCTGCTTCTCTACATCCTACACCTAATTCTTTCTGCTGCCAAAAGGAGAACCTCCATCAATCTGCCAATGAAATACCTGTCCATAAGTAGGTGCCTAGTGATCCACAGCTGTTCTGGAAGGCATTTTAACCAAAGATAGCTCAGCACTATAATCATACGGGATCTTTGTTCATGCCTTGGAATACATGTTTTTTCTTGTTTCAACTCCCAGGCACACAGATTGTATCTGCACTGAGTGAAAGTTTAATGACTGATAAACCTTGGCAATAGCGCTTTTACCCTGAGTCATATGCTACAAAAAAAAACAAAAAACAAAAAACCCAGCTATTGACATTTTATTTTGAAGAGTTCAGGCACCCAAAAGTTTTACTGCCAATGACTAAGTTGCTGGATATTCCATTTGGAACGAGAAAACAAAACCTGAATTTTGGACTAGAGAAAGTTTCAGAGGAGACATCCACACACACAAACACAAGCATGCAGTGTCAAAGTCTGTGTTTACCTTCATCTCTCTGCAGGGAGTAGTCTTAAAACACACCCCAAGACCATTCAGTAAATACAGTTAATTAAATCCTTTTGGAGCCAAGGTTTCAACTATGCTAATTTGTAGTAATATTTATCACACTGAGTTCCCTTCATGGATGCCAGATGGACATGCTTTAGCACACATGGAACTGCTCAGACAAAATATCTTCTCCAAAAGGTAAGAATTTGCCTGTCTTCTTAGACTGATGAGACAATAGAAGACTCAAACTCTCTTGGAGATAACTGAGCTAGTCTGGAAATACACTTCTGAAACAGCACAATAAATAGCAAAGAATGCATATGATACAAGACTTATTAATTAACATCTGCTCTTGGATAGCACAGTTTGTGCTTTCAGTCAAATATCTAAGACTACCATATAAAACCTGAATTTTTACGACATATTTCACTGTACTGTGTCTGCAATATGTCATTTGTACAGATGCTAAACCACTCTGGGATTTATTTGTCAGGGAAGCCTTGGAGCTGGATTCAAATGCTGAAATGGAAGTACAATAGCAATTGGAAAATGTAGGCTGATTGTAAAAGTGCAGTTGGATAGTGAGAAGACTTCATCAAACCAGTGTCAGAACATGAAGGCCACCACAAAGTCACTTGAAAGGTGATGGAGAAAACAGACATTCCTGAGGAACCATGAAATCATAGAATATCCTGAGTCATAAGGGACCCAAAAGGATCATCAAGTCCAACTCCTGGTGCTGCACACCAATCACACCCTGTGCCTGAGAGCATTGTTTAAACACTTCTTGAACTCAGACATGCTTGGTGCTGTGATCACTCCCCTGGGAGCCTGTTCCAGTGCCCAACCACCCTCTGGGTGAAGAACCTTTTCCTGATACCTCACCTAAACCTCTCCTGACACAACTTCTGTCCATTACCTTAGATGGTGTCAGTGATCACCAGAGAAAAGGGATCAGTACCTGTCCCTCTGCTTCCCCTCCTAAGGAGGTTACAGACCATTGTGAGGCCTCTTCTCAGTCTCCTCTAGGCTGAACAGGCCAAGTGACCTCAGCTGCCCCTTGTATGGCTTCCCTTCCAGGCCCTTCCCCATCTTCACTTATCCTTATGCACAAAAAGTGTTTCACATAGGAGGCATTTAATAAATTTCTAAAATGTAATTGACAATAGTTAGGAATTGAGAAATTGACTACAAAACTTGATGTTCCTGGATATTTGTTAGATGGGCCTAAAAAGTCATGGCAGGGTTCTGAATCAAGTATGCCTCACCCTTAGCATCTGACACTAATGCTGAAGCCTTTGTGCCTTATTCTTGTAAGAGCATACTGGTATATTTAATGACCCCTGTGCTCTAAGCATAACATCATCTCTGGCAGAACAAATTCCAGAGCATCCAACTCTGCTTTTGATTTGCTTCAGCGTGAAAAATTCAGTGGGTTTTTGACCTTTTTTACTAGCAAGTGAAAGAAAATCACTTTGAAAGAGCTCTTTTGAGGTCTAGAATTGCATTGTATATCCAATATGTATGCAATGACCTTCTGGAGAGAACAATATGTTCTTAAGCATTATACAAGACTGGGCACAAAATCAACACCCAGAAGAGAATAAGAAAGAGCTGAAACATCCTGAACTAGTTGCTGTGTGTTGTGCAGACAATGACACAACATATCCATCACAGGCTCTAGTGCAAGCAACAGAGCAGAGGTCATTTGTCTGGAAATTGCCTGGGCTTTCCTCTGGTTTGAGAGCCCAGTACACAGGAAGTTTTAAATTGCATATTAGGAAAAAAATCTTCACTGAGAGGGTGGTCAGGTGTTGGAATAGCTTGCCCAGGGCAGTGGTGGAAATGTCATCCCTGAAAATGTTCAAAAAGCGCCCATGGATGTGGCACTTGGGGACACTGTTTAGTGGTGAACAGGGTGGTGCTGGGTTAAGGGCTGTACTCAATCACAGGGGTCTTTTCCAACCTCAGTGATTCTAGGATTATGATTCTAAGTGCATCAGTTTTGCTCTCTGTACTACCATTAGTGTTCAGGTGCCTGTAAAGGTAGCAGTGGCCTGGAGGGAGCAAGCAACTGATTTACCTAACTCTAACACAGTCTCTGAAAGCACATTTCTTCTGGAGATCAAGAAATCTGAAGGAGAAAAGGTAATAAGAAGGTCATGGAACAGCCAATGAGCAGCAAGACTAAAGATGAAGAATGGCCAAGAACAAGGAGAAAACCTTCATGATAAATGAAGATGGGCTTTTCCACTGTAGGATATTCACAACAGGACTGCACTGGAGTCCTTTTTCTGTTATCAACTAGAGTCTCATAAAAAATAACCTTTTGTGACCCTTGGTCAGCAAAATCATCTGTGTAGGAGCCATTTTTCCTGTGCCAGTCTCCCAGTTCATAAGCCAAGATAGTGCTACTCTTTTAATGATAGCAGACACAGTAATATTTAAAAGGAGTAAAAATGAAGGGGAAAAAACATTCAGAGGAAAAATTTTTCATTATATAATTTTTTGAAAGAAGGGAAATTGGAAGATGTAAGTGAACTTCTTGAACAAAAATCAGAAAGCATTAAAATAATTTTCTTTAGCCTGACAAAAAGTATTGGAAAAAGAGGGATCAAATTCTGTTTACCACAAAGCAATATCTACAGCAAAAAGAATTCAATAATACATCTCTTTAAAAAAAAACAATTGGAACACATAGAAACAGAAAACTGAATGAAGCCAGAAAATGAAATGAAACATTTTTAAAAGTTGTTTTGAAAGACTAGCTTAATTTCCATTTCCTAAGTATTTCTGGGGGTTTTGTTTTTTTTCATTTAATGCTTACCACAATGCATATTTTTCCCTTCTTAAACAGAGGCTTCTGGACACTTAAACAAAACTGTTCTGCTGATGCTAATAAGGATACTTATAAGCAGACTAACCTGAAAATTTTTTTTCTCTTTTTTGATAGATTTTAAATTGTAAACAGGGTTTCTCTTCTGATGGCAAAGGAAGAGAAATCAGACCTGGCAAAACTTTTTCAGAGGGGCGAAAGGAGACAAAAAGTGTGGAAGATAGAGGAAAAAGAGAGGCCTGGAGTAGAACTGCCAACAATGTGGAGGATAAGCTTCACATCTGGCATGAAAAGAGCCAAGCCTCGTGTTCCTCTTCTGAATTGGGCAGATTTCCCTGAGTTCTGGCCTTTTTGGGTTTGGCATTCCTACCTAAAAATTAAATCCTGAACCCGAGAAGTTGGTTCAACAAAAGTTTTGTCACTTCAGAGTAAGAGACAGACCAAATTATATACTCATGTTTTGGGGATAATAATCTTTATTTCAAGCAGTGTTGAAAATCAAGGTATTATCATTTAAATGCTAAGGATAATCAGGACATCTGTTTCATAGCAGGACAGGTAGAGGACAGGGAATAAAGAGGTATTTAAACATTAGGAATATAAATTGAGACTTCTTCAATGGAAAGATTTACTTAATAGCCACTCTATAAATTCTATTTATGGCCACCTGAACAAATGTACATCTTTTGTGAGAAATGTGTATTTTATACTCTGAAGTATTTCTCCCCACTGAGCCTAAATGATAGTGCAGATGAATATGTACCTATTAGGCACTGAAACCTGGTGAGCTGCATCTAATATTTAATTATCCTCTAGTCACTGAATAGTCAGTAAATACTCTTTTGAAAGCCAGTTTCAAAGGAAAATCTAATTTAGAGATTCAGACTTACTGTTTGGAGGATGACAGTCTTCTCTGGGTTATGCAGATAACCAAGGAAGACTTTTGATAAGTTATATTTCAGGTTTTTTAAGGTTTGCACAACTATAAAACCAATCAAATAAACTAATAACCATAAAAAAAACCAAAACCAAAAGCCTGTTCATGGTCCAAACAGTACATTTAAACACTTTTGATTATACCAATTATACTGGCTAAAACTTGTCACCATCTGAAACACTTTTAGCTAAATTCTTGCAAATTATTCTGAAGGCAGACAGGGAATACTCTTTTCAGTGTCTCAAATAATGTTTCAGTACCTTGTACTCCACCTAAAATAGCCCTCCATGAAATCAGATTATCAATCCACCACCTCCAAGATGTGTGCAAGTACTAGAGCAATTCCCAGGTAGTTATTCAAAGGGAGAGAGAAAGAGACCAAACAGCTTATTTCAGTGCCTAGTCCATCCTGATGCTCTGTTTTTACCATACAACTATCCTTTCACCCTGTATTACTTTACAGCATGCATAACTGGGCTCCCAGCTGGAGCTGAAGCTGCAATGAAATGCATGTTTGTTATAGTCAGAGTTTAGTGCAATCCCATCCCTAAAGCTACACAAAGATTACTCCAAGACCTCTTTCAGTCCCATTTAGCTCTCTGTTTTAATTTTTCCATCTGGAATAGCTTGTTTCTTCTCACTCCAAGTCATAGTCCAAAATTATTTTTTTCCTAGAAAATCCAATCTTCAAAAATAAGGGATGGCATTTTGCATTATTAGGAAGGCTTACCACTGAATCTCAAACATCATGACTGAAATATTTGGATGGCAGACACTTGAAATGCAATAGGCAGGTCAGAAACTATTGTCAAACAAGTGCAAACTTCACATATTTCACATCAGCCCACTTCTCAAGCCTATCAAGGCCAAATGATAGCAATACTGGGGGATGTCAGACATGTCAGAGAAGTTCTTCATAACAATGCTACAGGAAAGTTCACATATTTCCCTGTAGAAAAATTGCATTACCTGCAAGAAGAAAAGGCTTCCCCATTCTCCCCTGCGAACGAAAGTTGTAGTGGAAATAGAGTAATTAAGGCACTGTGAGGATGGAGCAGCATTAGGGGAAAAGGCTGAGGCAGCTGCTCTACCCCAGTGCTAGGAATCAGCAAATACCAGAAGTGGTAAAACACCTTTTTCCAAACATCTGCTTCCCTTCATGTAGGACTGGCTAATGGAAGCAGAGTCCTTTGGCTGTGAAAGGCAGTGTCTGGCACCACAAGTCACTTTTGCCTATTTTGGCACTGTCTCAGTGTTGAATCATAGAATCAATTCTGTCATTTCACTGCTGTCCTTTCTCCCAACTACTGTTCAATATTTGCCCAGAAAACAGAGCTACAAAGTGGAATTTCTTCTTTCCCCTAGCACTGCACAATTCAACATAACCGCCCTGAGTCTGTCCCAGTGACACTGGGAAAGAGCCAATAAATCCCAGAGTGTTCTTAGGCCTGCTATTAGGTTTTGTTACATGAATCCACTGAGTTCCTCAGTGCTCACAGGCAGCTCCTTTCTGGACAAGGAGTGTCGAACTTAGCACTGTCCTGCAATGGTGTTTGCTAGTCTTGGTACTCTTACATTCATTGCAGAGACAACAAGGAATAGGGATTTGAACCACCAAGAACAGAAGAGATTAATTGAATTAGGGTACTAGAGTACAATCCAGTGAATCTCTCTAGAGAGTGCTGGATATTTTTGAGCCCTTGGCATTTGCTCCTTATATCATACAAAGAAAGTGGGTAGATCTCTTCTTTCTCTGCCAAATGTGTGCAACACTTTTTTGCCCCAAACTGGGTGCTAAGGAGCAGTTTTCTCTTGTTGAAGATGTGCACAAATACTGTTGCAATAAGACTCAGAGGGACAACAACAAACAAAATCCTTAAATGGAAACTTCAGATAGTGTGGAGTAAATTAGGCATAGTGTTATACTGAAGGGCAACAAATGGAAAGGAATCTCAGCAGTCTCATTCATGGAATACTGCTCATCCTGTGCTCTGGTGGATGCAGCTCACACCATAAAACAGGATTGCAATACACTTGTGCAAGGGGGCATGTAATGATCTGATTCTGAGTCCTGTTGACATGTCAAAGCAGGGACTTGGGATGGACTGTGTTATTTCATACTTTTACTCTCTCTGGTCATGCCTACAACCCAGAGTAGTTTAGTACTCAGGTTGGTTTATTATTTTTGCTCTCAGCCCATGAAAGGGTTTTGCAATACTATCCATTTGTCTTGCATATAATGTCCATTTCCAGGTAATTATGAGTAGTTCTTTGAATGTGGTATATACGTCCAGATGGAGATGATTTCTTATAGCAATTATTTCATACCACTTATAACCAAATTTTGTTCTGTTTTACTCAATACAGAAATTAGGTAAAATACAGCATTCTTCTTATATCTGTGTTCAGTGGCATGAATAGGAGTTTTCTACACACAGGTAGATCAGGAGTCAAACCTTGCAAAAATAATAACATGAGTACAAACCCCACAAGAATTTGCAGTGCTATTGAGGTGTTTGCTTTCTGATTCATTGGCAATGTGGAAAACATAACCAGCTAGACACTGGCTAAGGATTACAGGTCCTATTACAGGCCCTATTTCTAAACTACTGGAGTAATCTATGAATTTAAAATACTGCAAAGAACACATTTGCTTCTTTTCTTTGCAAGCTGCAAGTTTCCAAGTGCTCAGTCTGCCAGTCAATAATTTATTTTCTTTTGAATTATATTACTTCATTAAAATGCTTATAATATTTTTGGCTGGTTACATTTATTTTAGTTCTTTAACTATTACTCTTGATCTAGCATGACCTTTGAATCTAATCAAGCTTCTGTTCGTTTGTTTTTCAAAGGCAGTTGACCAAGGCCAGACCTCTTAAGAAATAAAAGTAATATTTATTTTATGCTGGGGTGTGGTTTTTTAAAAATTTTTCTCATAAATATAAGTAAACTAAATTATTACCATCTTACTCTGTACTTTTTCCTAAAGCTGGAAAAATGGAGAAGAAAAAGGCTGTAAAACTTAAAAAAAAAAATACAGTTGCAGCAAGTAGTTGCAGATACAGACTTCAAAATTCTCACTGAACCCAACACATTTTTGAATTAGTTCTACTTTTCCTGTAATGCAGGAAAAAAAAATCTTAGTGCCAGTTTATACTTGTATTTGAATTAAAGTCAGGATATTACCCAGAAATCGAAACCAAGTGTGATTATTGATAGTCTCAGCATGTGTAGTGGAAGACAGCTGAGTGATAATGGATTTGTGTATATTATGGTATCTCATCAAGTAGTATGGTACCTCATCAAATATTGGATGTATTTGTGCCTCGTGCTACTTATCTCTGGCATGTCAAAAAACCATCTTGAGTATTTTAAAATGTGAAGTGTGATGAGCGTATTTCCTCTCCATGGAGCATGCTTTCCTCATTAGCCTGAGGAGCTCTGGTACATGCGTGGGGATGGATTCTCTGATCTAAGTCAGGTGGAGAGACACAGTTTTACAAATTAACACTTAATGTATTGTACCACTTGCATTATCTACAGTAAAATGATCACACTTCTGAGACAGATGAGGAGAAAGCACCACAAACTAGTGTTTGAAGCATTAAAATATTTTCCTTTTGTAAATTAACAGATTAAATGAACTATGGAGGTAACTGCAGCAAGAGATATGGATAAGTTCAAGCAGCTACTTACCCATGTGCACTGGAATGCTTTAGACAACACAGGATGTGCAGTCTTGGCATAGGGATATTTCTCCAAATGCCTAAATTATTCAATCAGTATAGTGGGGATACTCATGCATTTGACAAAATTCAGATCTGCCTTTTAGTTCAGATCTCAGATTTCAAGATCTGCCATCGTAGTGGCTATGGTGTATACAAGCTGCAAGGACATCACTAGAAACTTAGGGCCTTCCAGCAGGAAAACAACACCACAAAGGGCTTATCATCCTCAGTCAGATCAGTATAAATACCCTGAAAATTCCCATGATAATGTCATGGCAGATGTGTTGTTTTGGAGATGAACGTGTGGCTTCTGGAAGCTTGGAGAAACAGACAGCTGTGATCAATATGAATCCTATCTCTTTTGGAATATTACAGAGGTGATGAAGAATGTGTTGGAAGAGGATGCATCTGAGGGATAAAAAGTTTTAGGGAAAGGATCCCAGGTTTAATTTGCTGTGCTAGTACTGTCCATGAAACCCTTTCAGAAAAGCCCAGAGTACTGGCCCGGTGACAGACCTCAGCAGCACGTGTATGACCTCTGGTTCTTCATTCCCATACTATCACCTCTTTCCCACAAGCAACAACTGTTCACAAAACACCCTCCCTCCCACCTTCCACTAGAATACTCTGGAGTGAAAATGAGAATCCAGTATTTGTACCCCTGTCTGTAAAACAGGGTGATAACAAAATGCTGCTACCAGCAGATCAGTGATGGGATAGCCACACCTGGGACAGCAGGGTCTAAAACACAGTGTGGGCAAGGAGCATGGAAGTGGTACCTGGGATTTGGAACCATTTGGTTTAAAACATAATGGATGGCATATAGAGGCTATATTCTCCTGCTCAGCAGTGAACCAGTACCATGAAAGTGATGGGGCTCTGCACAGGAAGGACAAAACCTCTGTTGGAGTCCAGAGGACATAAAAATGATTTGTGGAACACCTCTCCTATGAGGAAAGACTGAGGGGATTGTTTACGCTGAAGAAAAGAAGGCTTCAAAGTGATCCTATAGTGGTCCACCAGAGCACAAAGGGGTCAACAAGAAAGATGGAGAGGGACTTTTTCCAAGGACATGTACAGATAGGACAAGGGGGGCATGGTTTTAAACTGAAAGAGTGTAGATTTAGATCAATATAAGCAAGGAAGTGTTTTCTGTGAGCGTGGTTTGACACTAGCACAAGTTGCCTGACCCTGTTTTGTACCATGACACAAGACTCCGAGGTCAGAAGGCTAAAAAATGACTCTTTTATTTAGGAATTCATCTCCCTTATATACTATTTTACACAGGCCAATTTGATTGGTGAAACAAAGGCAAACCTTTTCAATCATATTGGTCAAACCAGAGGGACATCAAGACAAAGTCCCTCCTGTGAGAAGGAATGAAGAACATAGGTAGCATTAGAAAAAACATTCCCATTGTTTATAGAACTTTCCCTAGGAAAAGAATTTAGAAAACCAAAAGACCTCAGATGTGAAAACCAGGGTTAGAGTTGCCCAGAGAGAAGCTGTGGATGGCCCATCCCTGACGTGTTCAAGGCCAGGTTGGATGGGGTTTTGAGCAACCTGATCTAGTGGAAAGCATCACTGTGTGTGGCAGGAGGATTGAAAATAGGTGATCTGTAATGCCTTTTCCAGCCCCAGTCATTCTGATCCTGTGATTTTAAAGTGTAGCTACTCTGAAAATAGTCAACAGTTTCCTCTTTATTCCTTGTTCACTAGGATAAAACATAGAACATTTTTGTCCATACTCATCTTATGGGGGTCAACAGTGCAGATATAAAATCTACACAGCTTTCTTGGCTTCAGTCTGAGAAGCATTAGTACAGAGAGCAAAGGAAATGACTCCTAGTTGAGAAGTGGGAACAGATTCCTATGTTCCCTGTCTGCTATCATACACAGGGAAAAGTACATTTTGGTTTCTGGACCAATGACTTCCCAGGAGCTTATACTGATTAAAAACAATCACTAACAGCGAAAAGAAATCCAAAAGCCTATAAATATTTATGTCAGAGTCAAAGCCACAGAAAGATGAGTATGAAACAAATAAGTAAAAAA
>WEIU01001152.1:41468-80144 GCA_013389925.1 Aegithalos caudatus | reverse complement strand
CTCTAGAAATTACTACCTCTCAAGAAAGCCTGGGCACAGTCAAGAAAATTAAGTCAGTCTTATTTGCCAGCATTAGTAACTATAACCTCAAATACTTAATGCTGCTTTTAAAGGACATTCTTTTAACATTTAACAATAGATTATACTAGACCTTAAACTGGTGTAGCTCATGATATTCAAATACCAGCTAATACCATAGCTAAACATTTATCTGACAAAAATTCAAGAGCGACCTTCAGTTATTAACATAAATTTCTTGAAGTGAGTTCTGATTGGACTCAGTAGAGGCTTCTGCCTAAAAAAGAAAAAAAAAAAAACCAAAAAAATCAATGGCTAAACATGGTCTAATATTAGGTCTCTTCTAAACCTTTCTTCCTCCTGAGCCAATATTTGGCCTACACTATCTGCCAGCATCTTTTTAATGAGAAGCACACATCTAAAAGCTCTCACAGCTCTCAAAATTTAGGAGTAAATATTTTAAAATTAGAACCGTATGCTAAGCAGTGCAGATTTGCTGGTGCAGATGTTATTTTTGGCTCATTTTTTTTAACTGGTTCGTAACCAACGTACTTCAGCCTATTTTTCCAGATTTATTAGTAGTATTCTGAATACCACAGATATAGTGAATGAAATTAATAGAATATTATCTCAAGATATTTTAGGTGGTTTTTTACTTAGCAGCAAAGACATCACTAAAATTCTGTTATTAAGGTGTATCCTCGGGACACTATAAATAACAAAAGGGAGAAAAAGAAAAATGGATATAAAAATCGCTTAGAGAGTGGGACAAGGACCATCCTTCATGAAATTCTACACTCCATCTTTCTCAGGAGACTCACACAATCCTCTGGTATTTCATTTGTGATTGAATTATGTAGTTTGTGCAAGTCAGAGTGCAGTCATGTAAGCTGTTGGGTTTTTTGTTGGTGGTGGTCCCACATTCATTCTAATTATTTAGGATTCACAACTATTTCTATTTGTGCTGTTTACATTCATGCCTGATATCCTCAGTTTCATTCTTTCCTGAAAGAAACTGAAGTCTCTGGTGAGGGTGACAGAGCTTTCCACACTCTACTAATTCTTAATTAATTCAGTATTAGTTGATTCTTTGGATATGGGGGACCCTGTTGTCAGCCTTATTATGTTGGATAATGATTTACTAAAGAATGGATCATGTATTTTTTTCCGTAAGTAGATCTAATTAGTCTTATTCCTTCAAATGTTGGTTACTGAGATCTTGAAACCATACTATTTAGAAAAGTGAGCTTCTCTTTCAGTTGTGCATGGAAAAACACTATCATATTATTTGGATTGAAAAATTAGATCAGCTCAGTTTAACATCAGAGGGGACAGTGGAGTAAAAGAAGGCTTAAAACAGAGCTGTTCATGCTATTTACAATGATCTATTCAGGTATTTTTCTTAGAGGTCAAAGTTGCCAATTCCTAGTTCAAGCATGAGAAAATCTTCTTTTAAAGATGTATTTAAATAAGGTAAATGGGTTTTTAATCTGTGTGATTGTGCTTTTATTACTGTAGTGAGGACCTACTCTATAAATAAGTATTTTAAACTTGCTTACAATATAGATTTAATATGGGACCAATTTTTAGCCTAAGACTTATTCAGAGAACTGAAATGCTAAACAATTGTGACACTTAAATATATATATTTTTTTAAGCAAGCTAAGAAATGTGAAATTTTAGAAAGAGAAGCTCCTCAGGTGCAGGTATGAAAACCAAATCATTGACTAAAATCTGTTAATTATACATAAGAGTTACAAAGGGAGTCTGAACATAGATTTAGAAAAATGTGTGGACACTAAGGTCCATTCCACTAAACATCTAAGAATTGTGTATACTACTATGATAACTAGTCCCACAACTGCTAGAGAACTGATCAAGGCAGTTAATGGTAAAGCATTTTTTGCAGAGTCAGGTCTCTTGGCAGAACTGCACAGGGTTTGCAGTTTTCCCATTTTTATACCTTGAAACATTTTTGTTTGAGGTCTTTCTGTTAAGTTTTGCCAGTTATGCCTTAGACCTACACGAGATACTTTACTATGTTTGATGGTGAAACAATGACTTCGCAGATTTTCTAAGTGTCTTTAATTACTGGAAAGCTGTAAAGAAGAAAAGCCAAGCTGTTATGGGGTTCTTATGTATTTAAAAAAAAATTTTTCAAGAATTGTGGATTTTTGCAGAGTGTCACATTTTTTTTGAAAAGAAACAAACCCCAAACCTGCAGGTCATTCATTTTTATTGCCCTCTGGAACAAAAGAGAAACACGCAAGCAATGGAAAATGTCAAAACCAACATTCTCACTGAATTGTTAAAAAAGTCCTGATATTTTGGTGAGTAAAGATTCAGGGAAAAACCCCACTTTTGATTAGCATGTTTACAGACTGCCATTCCATAGCCAGAAGGATATATATTAAACCAGATAATTCCCTTTACTAAATCTAATAATAGCACCTTCTAGAGACACTGGCTAATCAGTCAGCAACTAAATCTAGGCCAAATTTATCAGACAAACTTCATTAAATAAATTTTGTATTGTACACTGTACAAAACTGAACTCAATAATTGGGATTAATTGTCACCTTCATCAGTTTTAGCAAGGTCAAGGATTAAGCAGGCTTGGAGAATGGTCTGACTTTCATTGCAATTCTACTTCCACTGAAATTTTTAGCTGTCAAATTCACAATTGTAGGTTTTGCAGGAGGTTGTCACAAAACAGATTTTGATGTGGTATTATCCATGTCTCACTTTACCCAGCCATGAAATAGCCAGACATTAACAAAATAGCTGCTTTGAAAAGCAATGTGAAAATAGTATTAAAGGGCAAGTTTTTCCGTGTTTTGAGGTTTTTTGTTACACAGGAACTAAAGCTGAGAAATCAATGACATTAAAAAGAAAGAAGATAAAACAAGCTTACATTTTATATCTATAGATTTTATAGAAAAGTTTTAAATAGAATATGAATAACTGAAAATTTCACATAAAACTTTTTCTATGGTTTATCATTTCAACTTTTCATGAAAATGCCCTTAAACAAAATATTTTCTGCCAAAAACTTGTCTGGTTTTGGTTATTTGGGAGGGAAGAGGTTGAAGAAGAATTAAGATTTTACAATATGGGTCTAGAAATGCTCTTCTGCACTTGGCTATGTATATTTAAGACATATCTCCCTCCTGGCATGATTTGCAACACAATAATGGAGCAGTGTTGAGAAACCCATGCTATTGCTCTCAACTTAAATTCCCAGAATTGTCAATCTGGCAGCTGTCACTATAAAACATTTACATAATTTTTAAATTACAGACAATTATATAAAACTCTTCTCCATCAAAGGATTGGTTTCCTTCCCCACCCTCCCCCTGAAGTCAATAGCAAAATGTCCTTTCTAGGCAGTGGGAAAAAAGTGCCTTGGTTATCCTTACAGAAGAGCACTGTATGCTTGAAATTGTATTTTTGCTTTTACCTAGTACCATGATATTTGAGAAAGTATATAAGTAATGGGGATGCTATAAATAGCAGCCATGAAGCCTTTGATGGTGAGTACAGTTCATGCAGAGCATATATGATGACTATTTATGGAATGCTAAGAAATGAACCGACGATGATGGCTTTTTGATTTTGTAAAACTGTAGACTCCCATCACTTGAGATGACAAGAGTCTTTTCAAGTTAATTATTAATCCTTTCTTCCTTTTGTTTTGAGAAAAAAATCTGCATTTTTCTAAATGATTGAAATTTTTGATTGTCAGTTAAGGAAACAGTTCCCCTCTTGTCTCTTTTTTCTTGCTGTCATCCCTTCAGCTATATGAGAATTACATTTTTTTACAGCTGTTAGAATGAAACAACACAGGATTGCTCTTATCTGTCCCTGGTGCTGTGAATTTTTTAGCCAAATCACAGACAGATGGATAAGTGAATACAGTGCAAGTATGAATGACCTGCCAGTGGTTTCATGTCAGATGGCAAGGTAAGCCTGTGTGTGTATGTGTACAATGTTTATGTGTAGGCCCATGTACTCACACGTGTTGTGACTGGTGTTTGGCCAGCAATGTGAGACAAAGAAGTGAGAGAGAGAGAGAACCTGAGTGCTTTCTGTATAGTTTTTACAATTATTCACCAAGGCTTTTAGCTGTAAAAAGCTAAATCTGAATGTTTTCTCTTTTGCTAATGCAGCTGTTCATATTTAAAAAAAAATAAAAAGAAAGGAAAACAGACAGACCCAGAAACTTTTCTTTGATTTTACTGCAGGATGCATGCTCGGCTGCTCTTCTTGTGATGCCCACACTGCCGTGGAGCAGTGGACCTTGCCCCTTTTTGTAGTTAACTGGTGAAAAAGACTGCATCTGCTTATTCTCAGACATTAATACAGCTAAAGGAATAAGACATCAGAGGCCTGCAAATGAGAAGGTCTTTTTAAATTTACAAAGCATTTGCTCCTGAATCCACCTCAGCCAGTTTGGGGAAAGCGCTTTTGGCACCGAGTCACCCTTCAGGGAAAGACTGATAATGATCACTAGAGACATACTACGGGCTCCTGCCTCACTCACTTCAAAGGCCTTCTCTCTTAATCAACATTAAATCATCATTTTGCCTTGGATATAGGGACAGCTGTACACAATCTATTTGTTTTAAAACAGATTAGGAATGGGTTCTCTGCCAGAATATAAGCTGCATGATAAATGTACTTTAAAGCCATAACTAGGAAAAAACATTGCTCCCTTAGTTAGATTCCAGTACTAGCTGAGAACTCACAGTGCCCCAGGACTGGACCCTTCTTTGGTTGTTTTGTCCCCAAGAGCACTCAGGCAGTATAACAATTTTTAAAAAATCAAGTGCCTGTTGATCTTAGCTGTGTCTTCTAATGAATTTTCCATGAAAAGCAATAGTCACAGGAAGTAGTATAAGATTGTCTAGGTCTGCTTTCTTCTTCCTTTTTTTAAATCTCACAGTTAAAAACCCTATTTCATCTACTGACAGTCTCACAAGGTGACAACAAAGGCCTTTTATTACCCAATTAAAAGTTGATGGCCAGATAGTTGTTAAATAATTAAGTAAAGGCCCTAAATTACAGGGGGAAAAAATCCCTTCTCTTGATCCATGCTGAAGATATTTTTGTATGGTTGCTAAACATGTCTCTATAAACTGTTTTTCTTGCACAATACAAATGCACTGGAATGGTCAAAATTTAAAAGAAAAGTCTAGCAACTAGCCGTATTTCCAGAATAGGACATTATATACTGAAATGCAGTGGTTCCCCAAAAATATTTGGGAGTCAAAATGAGTACAAAAGAGAATATCATTCTTAGAACAACGTTGTGATGAAAATGAGGTACTCAATTTTTGTATGTGCAGAGACAATATTGACCATGGACACTGAAATGAGTCCTGATTTCCAATTAAAAAAAATATTAAAATTAAAATATAAAGATATTACAAAGAATATGTCTCACAATGAGAAACTTATAATGTTTAATCTTTAATATTAAAAAAAAAAAAAAAAAGATTGGCAAGCAAAGTAATTGTATGACACTAGCTCCTTCACAGAGAGAAAAGATTTTTCTATCAAATGAACTGGTACCTTCTTCACTTGTTTCTTTTCTTGCTGTCCTTAAGCCAAAACCTGCCAGCTTTCTGGGGGGCTGTATCCTAATTAAAAGCATTAGCTGCTTTAATTCAAATTGCACTCCCCTCATAAGAAGCTGAGTGAAATGCAGTGCCTCTAAAATAAGAGAGATACAACTAGACAGGATGATCTAACAGCTCATCTTGAGTTCTAGCTTTTTTACATGTCCTTGGTTCAAGTACAGGTGGCACTGCCTGGCATTTTCAGGCATCTGCCTTAACTGAGCATGAATCAGGCTGGTGCATGTGAATTTCTGTGTCAATGGATGTCGTCGGTAACACAAAGAAAACACATGCAAGGGACTGGGACAGTTGTGTCTACTCAGAATAACAATAATCCCTATCAATTTGTTTGGACACTTTTCTCAAGCCACAAAAATAAATTACCAAAAACAAAAGCTCAAATTTCTTACATTTTTTATGATAAATCACAATTTTGCCTTAAGCATTCTCTCTTTAAATGCTCAAGGCACAGAGTGAATGTCTGTTCTTGATACTCTTGCGACCAAATTCAGAATATTCTACTCTAAAAGTAGTCTGATTTTTACTTCTGTCTTTTCATATATATGTGTGTGTGTGTGTGTGTGTGTGTGTGTGTGTGTGTGTGTGTATGAATGTTTTATTTTATGATAAAGATAAGTAAAGATGAGGAAGTTTGCCAGAAAACTGGAACCCAGTCTAGCAAGGCAGATATACTACCAGTGACTTGAGTTTTTTCACACAGTGCTTATCACATGGTGAATAGGGAGTAAATGAGAAATTCACCCTAGCTTTCTTATGTAGGTGTCATTATAAAAAATATTAGACTTCCAAAAAGTTAAAGCCAGACATGGGAATAAAGGGAGAAGGAAAGAAGGCTAGATTAAATTTTAGCTAGCAAGCATAGAGGGAATCAGCTAAGCAAAGGGAGATGGGCATGTAAAATCAGTAAAAACTGGGTAAATTTTTGACAAAAATAAAGATTAAGAGGGGAAAATCCTAGTAACATGGAGAAGATAATACACCATGTGTGGAAAAACTGCCTCCTATCTAGAAAAGGGCTTCACTCAGTAGAGCAGAGCAAGGGTATTATAATGAATAAAGTGAGGCCCATTCCTGTCCTGCCAGTATTTTTCAGTTGATGAGAAGGCACCAGATTATCAAGCTAGTGAGCAGGATTCAGGGAAGGAAAAGCCATATAAAATGAATCTTATGCATTTGAAAAACAACAGAATGCAAATGAAGGCAACATAAATTATAGAGAGGGAGTGAAAGTTACTCCAGGGGTTTTATCCCCCTGCCCCCACAGGATACAAGCTATTTCCTTTGAGTTTGCAATAGCAATTTCAAAATGCTACTCCTGGCACCATGTGAGCCACATGTATTTTCAGTGCTTGGCAAGAAGACATTTAGAAGATAGAGGTTGTTCCTTTACTTGGAAAAGGGAATTAAACTTCTTGCACTGAGACAGTAAATAATGTGTTTCTCCACCGAGGTCACCACTGCACAGACAACAGTAAATTTGGCATTTCCTAATTTTTTGCTCCTTGACTTTACTACCTAAATAACTTTTTCTTTTCACTGAGTACTTGTCCACATGGAGTCCATTTTTATTGTGTGTGTGTTCATGGCTAGCTCAGGCAAGGGAGCACGTACAGTCCAAGAATGGATTACATGTGCATAACACATTTCAAAGAAGTACAGTTCCTGAGAGGTAAATAACTCCTTACTAGCAGCAGTATTGACTAAATTGAGAGAGGATTGTCTAACCATTGCCAATGCAAATTACTTATCTTTCATAATGTGCACTGGAGAGACAGGGTTCTGATTTCTCAACAAATGTTCACAACTGAGTAAGTCTTTAAAGTAATTTGAGACAATTAGTAATTTGACAGGACTGAAGAATTATGTCCCTTTGTAAGGCATGTCAGACTGACTAAATATTCCAAAATTAAATTTCAACAATGTCCACCATTATGTTATAGTACTCAGATAACCATATCCTATGCTATATAAAACTGCTGTTCAAATGTATATAACTGGTGTCCATAATTAACAATAATGAGAAGAGAAAAATCTATGGCTTTCATTTATGACAGGAGTTATAGGACATAGGAATAGCCATTCTGGATTAGATCTAAGCCCCCGCCTATAATGATGACCAGTAGCAGATGTTACAGGAATAAAAGAAAGACATGGAAACCCCTCCTTTTCTGTGCAATCAGACACTGTAAGTCTGTACCACCAAGCTTTCCTGTGAAAGGGCACATATGCAAGAAGGTAGCAACTAGCTCCTATTTACCTGTTTCTTTGCAGAATTCTGTTTTCCAGAATTCTCTTTCATGCTGTGAAAGATTGCAGCCTCTTGCCAGAAGACAAAAGGAGATTTTATGTATCACTGATATTTGCTGAACAAATAATATCACTTTCTTCAAAGAAGCTATGGCATGCTGAATACCAAGATCAAGCAAAAAACCCAAAGTGTAAATCTGAATTTATTCCTATTATAACTAATGGAACTGCTGAGATTGCTGTGTTCAGTGTTAGGGTATAGAACTCACAGACCCACCTAGATAACTGATCATTATTGAACAGGTAAATTGCAACTTTGATTTCTGGTTTTTAGTTTCATCTAATATTAAAGGTAAAAGTAAAACTCAATTTGAGAAGGACGAACCACTTCAATTTTGTGTACTTTTAATCATCGAGTAATTTCATTTCTTTCTTGCGGATAGAGACACTTGTGTTTGCTATAGTTGGACATAAGAAATATCGTTTTAGCAGTTTATGTATTTTTGGTCTTGCTTTGTCAGTAGCTATAATTTTGAAAAATTGGTAAACTTAAAAGAATTCAGATTGATAGTTTCACTTTCAAGTAGTGACCACTGGACGTCAGCATTCAATATCACATAGGCTGGAAACTCAAATATATACCTGACAGATACAAATAATAAAAAGGGAGGAATCTAAATCATGCCTAAACTGTATCTGGTTTGGATCTTGTTTCTCTATTTAAGATCTGATTAAGAGACTCTGAGCAGGCAGGTTTGCTTATAGTAAGCTATTCTGCAAATTATAATGGGGAGGTCAGCGCTTCAAACTGTCATGAAGTTGCTTGAATTCATTGTCGCATCTGGGCACCAACTTAGAGACAATGTCAGGACTTGTGGGGAAGCAAAGCGAATTGATGTTCCTGTCTTTCAGCTTATGTACCTCCTAGATGAGAAAGGGTTAATTATGAGTTAGGGATGCACGTGAAAATATATGGGTGAAGTAGGAAAAAAAAAAATTCTCTTGTAGCTTGAGCAACTCCATCTGTTCCCTTAATTCAGTGGCAGACCTTGATCGGACCCTGGGATCCGCTAGTCCCACACTTCATACAGCTTCTCTCTGTAAATTAAGATGTTGGCCTGTGTTACTGAGGGTTTAGGAAGGTGAGTGATGACCTTGGTTTGAGTATGTTTGTATAGAAACATGTCACTGTAGGGTGATGTCTTTCCTCCAGGGACATAGGGCCCAATACTAACCATTTGTTAAGAAAATACCAAAGCTAAACATATCCAGTGTATGAAAGGATCCAACACCCTTGCCAAGTGTAACTTACACTCATCTTTGAAACATCAATGTACACAGTATTTTAAAGGTTATTTTTAGCACTTGTCTTTTAAACTGCTTCCCATCTGATGTTAACATCTTGCAACTTTCAAAATAATATGAGTTATTTTTATTATTAAAATGGGAAATGTCTTTAATATAGTGTATTATGACAATATGTTTAATATATATTTTAAAAGGAGTTATAAAATAGTATTTATTCTCAAGAATCAGGACACATAATTCCAGAGAAGTACCAAAATGCTTTCAAGTTCTGTGTTTCTTTATATAGCTAAGATTAAAAGTAAAATTTTAATGACAATATAATTCTCCTTTATTCCTGCTTCCCTGCAGTATTTTCCCAGCAGTGATCTGTGTTCCTAAGTCTGGTGCATGCATGTTTGGAGAATCCGTTGTGGTTATTCAATTGTCTGAGAAAATTTTGTTAAATCATGTGAGTTCTCTTACAGCACTTATTTTGAAATAATAAGGTAAGGAGATCAGTAATTTTCTTTCGCTTGTGAAGTTCACCGGAAAACAAGAAGAGAAAAATTCAGATTAGAACCACAGTTTTCAAGTCAGATAGTCTTAGACCCAAATTCCTAAATGTGGATTTAGACTTGAACTTTAGGCATCTGAGCCTGAAAATGTTGGCCTTGTTTAATATTCCTATTGAGGATTGATTAATGTATAGTCAGGATGTTTTTCCATACAGCCAGCCTACAAATGTTACCTTTCTAAAGTTCAGCCTATACTTACTTGGTTTATCTTTAAATAATTTATCTTCCTTCCCTACACTTTTAAAATATTTCAGACTATTTCAGTTTGTGGAACTATTGCAAAACTGATGATCTGGTGCTAAAGCTTCTCCCAGGTATGAGAAGTAGCTGGAGCAGGGGACAGCTTTTATTTAAGCAGAAAAGGATGAAATTTTAGCCTTGTCAGAGTCAGTAGAAGCTTTGCTGCTGGCTTCCACATGGCCTGGATTTTACCCAGGTGTCCACCTTTGGTTTCAAGTGATGTAAATCAAGCATGACTGCACCAAAGACTGTGAGGATGCAAAATGCAAGACTCGTAAGTGAAGGGAAATCAGGCCAAAACCAGTCAGAAGAACCATGAAAAGCTGTTCAAAGGAGAGTATCTGTGTTAGAGGAGGGTGTGCTTTAACATTTTCTCCCCTGGAAAATTTCTCCAAAAGTATGTTTTGGGAAATACAGTCTACCACCACATGAAACCATTCCCAATGGGTATCTCATCAAAAGTAAATAATAAGAATGCTGTATATTTGGTATTTTAGCTTTTTCACAATATCTAAAGAAGTTAGATACTGTTGGTGAGCTATTTCTAAATGTCTCCTTTTCTCCACAGGTAAACAACCTTTTTGTCATATCTGAACTTCTATAAATTCTTGCTCACTCCAACATAAACAGAAAACCAACAACATATTTTAGTTGTTCTTCTATTGCAACTGTGCCATTTAATTTCATCTATTTAAAGAACTGCCTTAGATAGGAATGACAATGTAAAGAATGCACTCAATCTCTTTAGCTGAAAATAATCTTTATTTACAATAGGTTTTGGATAATTTTTTGGAAGCTGTCATTCCATTACTTTTCACATAAATCAAAGCAGAAAAGAAATGTGTTTGAGAATAAGTGGAAACTAAAGGTCATATCATTCAAGAAAAGCCTTATGCTTTATTTGGGCCAGCCTTGAAGAACGGAATGAAAGATTGAACAGCTAGCTGGAGAAATGTTCTGAATGTGTTCCGGGTGAGAAATAAATTAATAAATTAATGAACAGGACAAAACGTTAAGTGCATTTTGTTTTATACTGAGCACAGAGAAGAAAACAACAAACCCTTTTAAGAGCGGTCAGGATATTATTCCAAGAATAGCTTCAAGAGATACAAAAGCGTGGTTGGAGGGCATTAAACAAAATGCTCTACGGGAGCTGGGTGAAAACCACCTGTACCCCCCTGTTCTCAGAACACATCTCCATTTTATGACAACTCTCAGACTGTAATGGAAAGAAATCAAAACCTTTAAAACCCTCTTAACAGCTAAGAGGTCTCTATATTTAAATTTTTCCGTCAGAAAGAGAAGGGCACACCAGGGGGTCCTATGAAATCCATCGTGCTGTCAGCCAAAGAGGTGTGTGCTGGAGCTGGCTACCAGCTTGATCCTAGTTTTAATTAACATAGTGGGCTGTGAGTTTCAGCAGGAAGGTTGGCTTCCAAGCAGAGAAGTGTGTGGGTGGGTGAGGTGGTCACCTCTGAAACTGCCTTAGCTAGTGGCATCAAAACCTGTAGACTGGGGATCTTGCTCTGCTGAGCTGGTCAGTGCTCAGATTTCAGTATCCTCCTCCATCCTGTCTCCTGTGAGTTATTTCACTTTAGCAAAAGATTTTATTAGCTTTTTTTTTCAGTGAGAAGACATATAAAATCGCCCACAAATTAGAATGCTCCTCATCATTTGGGCTAGCAGAAAATGCTATAAACTAGTTAAAAATGAAAACATCAGATGTTGGAAGATTTTCTGGATCTGCAAAGACTTTTCCTATGACAAAACCTCCTATTTAAGAGGGACTTTTCAAGTGTCCATTCACCATCCCTACCTGTGGAAGGAAGGTTCTTCCTCATCGGAGATCACTCCAATTGTCACAGAGATGGAACATCTTTGCATGGTTGTTGGAGAACAGATGCTTCTTCTACTTCTCTGTTTCTTGCTCTGTTTCCTGCCATTGTTTTTTCCTGCCAGGTCTGAGGAAGAATGAATTCCTACTGGGACAGTTATTAAATATAAAACAATGAAGAACTACATTAATTTATTTCCCCCTACCCCAATTTCTCCAAGAGCTCTGGTTGAGAACAAAGTGAATGCAGCAAATGCAATAATAGGCTCTACATTTTGAAAAGAGATGATAATATAAAAGGTCAGCACTACTACCTTGCTCCTCTTTTTTCTTTCTCTGAGTTCTGTGAATTTGGCATCATTATAAAATATTTTTAAAGTGTTAGCTGATCTCAGTTTAACAACCAGAAGATTCCTTTTTTTGGGTCAGTTACTTTGTGTTCCCAGACAGAGGAGAGTACCATGGGCTGAACAAAAGCTGTTTATAGGTGACAGTTTAAGTGAATTTACAAGCCTGTTTGAAGACTTCAATGAGTTCTTGTCTACAAGAGCTCCTTGTGTGTCTTGTCATCCACTTGTCAGATATGTGTATTTTTAAGCTGATTGATGCAAATCTAGAAAATATCGGTTTCATAGGGTTTTGCTACTCTTTGTCTCGACAACCTATCAGTAAAGCAATATTTCTAGCATTCAGTTTATTATTATATTCATCACTTGTACAGTAACTTTGACGAATAATTTTTTGCCTTGGTTAGTACTAGCACCCCTAGATGCTGTATATTTCCCTAACCACAAGACCTGAGCAACCAGGGGGGCTAAACAAAAAAAGAAGTGACAGGAAGGATGTGTAAAGGGTCTTCTTGCATTGTGTTTATTAACGCTAAATGCAGGGGATTACAAGAAAAATGATCTACAGCCTGAACACTTCAGACTTTATTTAAATATTTGGAAACAAAATGATATATTTATGTTTACTGCATCCTTTTACCTATTTTTGTTATGTAAGTAAAGAATGACTTGCTCAATTATGTCCCCTTCAGATCCTCCCGAGAATTAACTGCTCTGGTAAAGGATAAAAAGTGTACGACTGCACCACTTGAAGACAGGAAAATAATGGTTTCAAATTTTAAACCAGATTTTCTTCAAATGTATTTTTAGTTTTATTTTAAAGGAAAAGTCTGCAGATGTCAGGCAGCGTTCATGTGCAGATCTATGAGTATATTTCTATTTTACTAAGGGTTTCATTTTGTCTCTCAGTATTCCAAAGCTGTAGGCAAAAAATGTTAATGAAAAAGACTTATTTCTATGTGAAGTAAATGGCATTGTAAACAGAAAACAGGCTGAGCTTTCAAAATCCAGATTTGGACTCAAGTTTTTCAAAAGTTGATAATTTATTTTCCTTTTTCCCCTTTAAAGATTAAATTAATGTGTGAAATTTTTGGCACAATTGACACCTGAGCTTGTCACACCATTTTCCCTGACTGGGATGTTTGGATTTGTGTTCTGATGAACTTGTTCTGTAAGAAATTATAAGGATGTTTCCTGGCAGGCTATCTGAGTTTTTCCACAGTGCATTTATTTTTTTGGAGATAATTTGTTGTGGCTGTTAGGACTCATTTAAGAAAACCTTCCAGCAGCAGAGTACCTAAAGAGCGGTTACTTTTCTGCTCTTTTCCTTTAGAATTTAATTCAAGTTGAATTTGAGTTTTATTACCCTTTCCCTCCCCCGTATGGCACTCCCCTAGAGAAATGCTGGCATCCAAGGATGTAAACATAGTAGCATAAACCCAAGATCCCACCACTGCAAAGTGAAGGGAAACAGCCTAGGGGAATGACTGAGAGCTGGGGAACAAAGTGGTTTGGAGATACAGAAATCAAATCAGCCCCCTCTAATTTTCTTTTTATGTCTTGTGGCACTACATATACAGACTCCCCCTCTCCTCCTTGAAACAGGGAGGAAAAGAAGTAGGCTGAATCAAGAGCACCAGTGGCTGTCACCAAAGAGAAAGCAGTGCTGGTCCTGCCTGCAGCCCTGGTACTTTGGGGTGACAGTTTCAGTGTTAATATGATAGTGGCAAGGAGGAGTTCCCTGAAGGAGGTTTTGTTGTCCGTACAGAAACAAATCTTAAAAATTATATACAAGTGCAACATTGAAGAGATGCTAAAATTGAAAAATCTAGGCTTTGAAAAGGAAACACCAAATTCATTCACTTATATTTTTCTGCAGTCTGAACTCCACAATCCGAATTCTGTTATAATGTGCATGAGCATTAAGATGTGACTTTTAGTTTTGCTAACTCACAAGTTTTAAAAATTACTAGTATGAAATTTTTAGCATAGTAGTCAGGTCCACATATACAAATAAGGAACTTTCCCACACAGAAACACTTCTACTGAATTCGAAACAGTGATATCTTAATTTATGATACTTTTTGTAATGTAACTTCAGAACTAATGAGAAGAATAATTTTTAGAATTTGAGAAAAAACAGCATGTGATACAATCAGAAGCCAAGAAAATAGTAGTTTAAGTCAAGTAATTATTTTCAAACTGAGACAATAATAATTTCAGCCATGTGACTTCTATAGTGATGGCAGAGCGAAAAAATTATTAAGCACAACTGAAATTATCACAGACTTTTCAATAACGCCGAAATTATAATTTAAAATATTTCTTTTACTTCATGACATGTTAAATAATGATCTTGGGAGAAAATATGAAGATAAGTAGGATAAATTAAAATAATACAGGGATAAATCACTTGTTTCCTGCTAATTCCACAGAAAATTGTACTGAACTTGTAGGGGGTTTGATGACCAGTATGAAATTTTGTTTGCTTTCTTTCGATTCAACACTTTCTTAGCTGAAGTTAATGGCTCTCGAACAGCATAAAACCTTGAGAAGTTTATTTGAGGGGTTTCTATTGCCACCTAGTGGCTCCCGCGCCCTTCCCTGCTCCTGCGCTCGCTCGGGCTTCCCAAAGCCTCTCGCTGCCTGGAGCAAATGCTTTTGTTAACTGACAGGACAGAGAGGTGCAATTCCTTAAACTTTTTAGACGTAACAAAAAGGAAAGTATGAATTTAGCTTTCCTCCTTAAATGGACTAAAAAAAAAAANAAAAAAAAAAAAAAAAAAATTCTTTGAGTAACTAATATCCCCCAGCTGACATAAATTAAAAACCATGCAGTAATGAACACTACTTTAAAAAAGACAAGTTTATATAAATGTGCTTTTTGTTGTTACTGTTGTTCGAAACAGATTTGATATAGATTTGATTTGATTCTGTCTTGCCTGAATTTTAATCTCCTGAAGGTCTGCTAATTTCTGTTAAATTGATACATTTTATCTCTGGAGCAAAACCTACTCAGGATCTTCTATAAAGAAATGGAACTTCATGTTGGTCATGACAGGGTATGTTAAGATAAACTGTAAGAAATTTAAAGTCTTCAGTTTTCTTTACTTTTTGTTGATAACGGTAAATATAAAAAAAATTTATGGGCTTTCACCCTTGCACGCTGACATCTGAGAGTTAAAATAGAAATGAATAAGAGTCTTAATACCTCATACTTATGCCACTATAAAGTCTGTGGTTTCCCTGAAGCCAGTGGAGCTACTCATGTCTATGGAGGTAAGACTTGCTGTAAATTAAATTAGATTGAAACCCACAAACCTGAATAAAGTCCAGAAGCTTTTCATTGTACCTGGTCTCATGTGGATAGTACAGTACTGTAATGTAGATTATAATACATAACACCTGTATGTAAGAGCTCCTTGTATCAGTTTCACTTCTCCATTTAACAGTTTTTCAAAATATACTTCCTCTTGTACTAAAAACTTTCCTCTATAAAAATTTGCAATTTCTTTATTTCAGTATAGACTAAAAGAAAGTGATTTCATTTCTTGAAAGTTCTATTTTAATGACAAATAAAAATCATAGGGATTAATTTTTGCCTTCCCTGCTTCAACAGAAATAGTGTGTTCTGAGTGATAACCACTCCTCCTTTTAAAATAAACCACACACTTTTGTCCTGGCAGACACTCAGCTCTAGAAGACTTATCTGCTTGTAAAGTTTTCCTTTGCATACGTGGTCACTCAGTTTAAACACGTTTTAAAAGTATGGAGCAAACTACAGAATGGAAAAAAGCGTGAAGATTTTGATATATATTTTATTTTTATTGTGTGAATATGCAGCTAAGTCTCTCTTTTCTGGTGAATGATTCATTCCTCTGGACTTGGTATGCCTTTCAGTCATAAGAATTGCCCGAAACTTTGACTTCCTACAAATGGAGGCTTTTCTGAATATTTTAATGCACAAATTGGCTGAGAACAGGACTGCTAGGAGCATGACATGAAACTTGGAGACATGCATTAATTTTCACACTCAGGCACAGCCTTCCTCTGTAACCTTGACCAGTTCACTTAGGCTCAGATTTTCAACACTTTTAAAGCACTTTAAGAGATACTCTTAAAATACTCTTCAGCCTCAGTTCCCTAGCTATAAAATAGCCTGCTCCGTTGTGGCACTTATATTCCCTGTTTGTGGTTGTTTGTGGAGGGTATTTAGAAAGAGCAAAGCACTTACCTGGCTTTTGTCTCTGCAAATCCCTCTGGAAGACTGAAACTTCTTGGAGTTTCAGCATGTCCTCTCACAAGAGGATCTACCTCAGTTAAGTCGAGGAGGCCCCATACTGGGTTTAGACTTTGAGTCGCTGCCACGTTTCAAGCTGTAAAATAGAACAGGAAACCAATGTGAGTGGTCATTCTTCAAACTGAGTGTGCCTTATTCTCACTGAAACTTCTAATTGCAGAATAAGCAATTGCAATGATTCTACCCTAAAAAAATGAACACAGCTGATGGAAGAGAGAGTAGTCTTCAGTATTTCAGGGCTGTCTGGCAACCCTGCACCCATGCTTGCTTGGCAGCTGCAGGACTGGAGCTAAGCTGATGTCCCTAGGAACAGCGGCATCTCCAGCAATTCCTGAGGGAAAGTAGAGCCAGTAAGAACCATGAGTGGGTTGCAATTCCAGCTTTCTTACTTAAATACAATTGATCTATCTACCTAGATATGTGTATCCACACAAACATTTGAATCAGGCAAAGGTTGTCAAAATTCCCTGTTCACAGAGAAAATTTTGAGTGTTCTCTTGCATTATTTCTCCACGTGTTTCAAAGTTTATCAGACCAATATGATTTTGTATAAATTTAAATCGTTTAAAATGATTAAAATAAAATTAGTAAAATAAATTTAATATCAGATTTTTGCATTTGCTTACTTTCATTTTTTATTGACTCTAAAGACATTTTTTCTGCTGAATGTCCTGCTTATGCTAATGCAATAACCACCTTTGAAGCACACATTAAGTGGTTTGTTTATATCATATTTCAGTTATTTTTCTGAGTAAATTTAAACTGGGTTTTTTTGTTTTGTTTTGTTTTGTTGGTTGACTGTGGTTTTTTGGGGGAGTGTTTCTGATTTTTCTTTTTTAATGGGAATTATAGCTTCCAATTTCTAGGGTATTTTTTCTCAATTAACACAAGAAAAAGCCTTTTTCAAGCCTTTAAACTCATCTGTTGTGCTTCAATATGGTGAAAAGTAAAAATACCTCAGTTTTAGGAGTGGTGGTAGCCAACTGAAAAATTTCCCTGATAAAGACAGGAATCAATGGAAATGTGAAGTTTTTGTTACATCTCAGTCATGTGTAATGTGTTATGTTTCCCTAGTTCTCTGTGCTGCCAGATTAAACTGTGCTTTACAGGGTTTGGCACATGTGCCAGGTAACTGGCATCCTGCTCCCACAGAGCAGTCTCACTCCAGACAAATGTAAACTTTCCATGTGTGAGCATTGGAATGGCTCTGTTTAAGCTACAGAAGCCTAAGAAACATTTCTGTAAGGACATAACCTAGAAAAGCTCGACAGCTCCCTGATGGGGTGAGAAGGTCACAGGGAAACTCTGGTCACTTGGATGCCTGAGATTGTAAATATCTTTCTGAAACGTTATGATGTTTTGTACATCTGCAGTGAGTGAGAAAAAAAGAGAAAGAGGCATGTGGGAAAAGATTGAAAAGTCTGAGATACTGAGAAGTAAGTGCTTCTAGTTGCTCTCCAAAAGGCTCAGTGATTGATGGGTTTTTGTGTCTCTGGGTTGCAATGGGTATGGATATATAGCACCACAGCCCTCTGGGGTGAGCTCAGGCAAGTTCAGGAGTTGTGCCTCTCTGCATAGCAATAGGACTGGGTCCTCTGCAGGTCCTCACCAGACACCCCTGCTACTGTAACCATACCAAGTTGTGTGCTGCAAATATTTTCTTAATGGCTTAGGATAGCTGAGAAAATGAGAAAGACTATTTTACTTAACAAAAATAGACATGATGATAGAATTTTGCTTCTCTTCTATAATTTTGGAAGTTAATACTACAGCAGCTTCTAAGATGCTTGTGCTACCAAATGGCATTGTGTAGTTTATCTCCCAGGTAGCTCTAGGGAGCACAGACTTCCTGCATTTCATTTGGGTTCTGCCTGGGATAGCCCCTGCTCAAAAGATATATCAAGAGGAAGAGGAAGATCTGCTGCCTCACCATTGTGGTGAGATCTGCTCATTGTCCTCACTATGACCCAAGGAATGGTCAAATAATTGCTATCAGATTTTAGGCCTCCACCATCACCTCTTCTCTCAGTACTGGTGTGGAAGGACATGAAGCCTCCCATCCAACAAAGTGCATAATCTAAGGGAATAGGCAGGTGAGTAATCCCTTTTCTCCTCGTGAGGCAGAGCACATGTTTAAATTCTATTAAAGCCTCTTGGACTTAAACACATACTTAAAGTTTGGTGGAGTTGAAAGGCAGAGGTGGAGCTGAAAGGCAGAAGTGGAAAATGAAATGGAAGAAATGTGACTCTGCCTGCTGGTTTAACAAAACACGTCAGTACCCTCACTGTGTGTGGATTCTAGCTGCAGTATTTTACTTACACAAATGTCCTGATACACACAGCTAATATCTTATAGCTAATAAGAGGATTGCCATGCTTTGCAAGTAGATCGGGATTTAATTAGATCCTAATTGCCTTCATTACCCTTCATTTGCCAGTCACCTGCTAGGCACAAGAATGTGTTTTTGCTTCTACAGATTTTGGGCCCTGTACAAGTATTTGACAGAGAGAGAAATGTCAGTCTGTTTGAAGACTGTTTGCATTTGGAATATGTATTTTCTGGAAACTCATCTCTAGGTAAATAAATTTCACTGAAAAGACTCTCAAGCACTATGTTTTAGAAGGAAAGTGAAATGAAATCCCACACTCAGTGAAGAGATGTGTTACGGATTTTTTACTATTATATTTTCTTAGGTGAAAAAATACCTCTCACCAAAAACCCCCCAAACCAAAACCACCACTGATTTTTCACTAGTTGGTAGTTCTGAAACCCACTCTGGAAACAGCAAGTCAAACTGCTGAGGGGGGAAAAAAAAGTAACATTGCTATCAGGCCCCCTGGGTTCTGCTTTGCTCTCTGATGACACACAGTTCGTTTCCTGACCTCTGGAGAGATGACAGGGAAAAAAAAGAAAGAAAGCAAGCAACTGAATGCTAAGGAACGAACACGGAGTTCAACTTGAAATATAGGGAAGAGAGTCTTTCAAAAGTTGTAGCTGTATTTAGCATCAGAGTTCATGAGATCCACATGTCCCATCTTCTTTTTCTACAAATCCCAGAGGGGGAAAATAACCATTTATTCTGATAGCCTGGAAGGAAAAAAAAATGCCTGTTCATCAATTTCCCCTTTTTTTTAAGAGATAACCACTGACTCTACCCATATGTTATCTTTATCCTGAGGCAGCAAATTTATCATAATTTATTCTGGTATATTCTAAATTTACCATGTTGATTACCACTGTATAAACAATGTCTGGCATTTGCCTCAGCCAAAGAATTGAGGCTGGCGCTGATTTGGAGTAGAGATCTGTGGAAGAGCTTCAATTTACTGAAGTGGCTGTAATATCAGTACAAACACCAGAGATAGATAGCTAAGGATATGGTGGTTTTAAAAGGAAAAAAAGTAAGGATTCTTCTCCTGTGTGATGCTAATGAGCCACTTACTGAAATGTATCTGTTTTGAGAGGGAAGTCCAAATGACACAAGGTTAAAAACCATTAGAAAGTGGTCTGCAAGAACAGCTGACTGGACTCCGTCATGGAAAAGCTGCTCTTAATTCTTCTTAGGTATCAGTGGTAAGGGTTAAGAAAATCTTTATGTAATTACTGCACACAAACATGAGACACATGAAAGGGTTCTCATAAGGTTGGACTGAAACCAGTCCTAATCTTTCGGGACTAAAAAAAGAATTTAAAGGAGGACCAAAAAAAAAAAAAAAAAAAAAAAAAAAAAAAAAAAAAAAAAAAAAAAAAAAAAAAAAAAAAAAAAAAAAGGGAGAGACTGTCTTAACTAAAGATAAGTTTCTATTTACAGTAAAAAAAAAAAAAAAAAGGTTTATTTGATCAATTGGTCAAACTGCATATTTACTGAAAAATAGCATGCAAGCAAGAAGATAAAGCAAATTTTGTCTGTTTCCTCATAGAATTGCAATGTATTTCCTTCAAAATTCTTCAATCATAATTCTAAATCCTGTTGTAAATTCTGATATTAAATCAATTTATGAACCAAACTTTTAAATAACATGATGAGCTCTTTCATAAAATAACATATTCAGGATTTAATTTCTATTTACATCCTTGGAATCATGTTTGTCTGTTGTCCTGTGCATCATACTTATTCTAGAACACCACTTTGGCACTAAATCTTAGGTGAATTGCACCTGACTGAGACTGACAAAGCCTTATTGACCTCCCTGGCAAACTCTTGCTATATCTTGTGATAAATACTTGGCTAAATGATATATCGTGTCTTGTTACAAAAAAAATCCAAAACCCCAAAAACCCCCAAAACCCTGAAAGACAACAACAAAGAAAACCGTGACTAAAAAACACCCCCCCCCAAAAAAAAAAAAAAAAAAAAAAAAAAAAAAAAAAAAAAAAAACCAACAAAAAACAAACCAAAACCTCTACGTGAACTTGTCATTTTGGAGTTCTATCTTGTGTGTTAGCTGATTAAAATGAAAAATTAGCTCCTGTTATGTGTGGAGTGTGCACTGTCATGATCTGTGTAAACATGAGGGCTTTTAGGCAAGAAGTGTGTGTACTAGCTTAGCAAATGATTCTTTGGAAATATCTTACAAAGTCTGTCTCTAATATTCTGTGGTTTTGTTTGGAATTTTTTATCTTTGCTTAATACTGTTAAGGAAATTCAGATTTAAACTATGTTTCTGATTTTCTGAGTTAAGCTGGAAAGTTAATCTCAAATTATTTTCCTCCAACTTGGCACTTCCTACTTTTTCTGGTGTACTCTGCTCCTCTTCCCTTACAGAGATTGCTTAAATTTAGTATCAAAATAGAATTCATTGCTAAAGAACAAAGAGAATGGCTGAGGTTACTTACAGCAGAATTAATAAATGTACTTTCCTCTGTTGTCAAAGTCATAGTGAATCTCAAGGGGAATGCAGATAATAAATGTAACTTCTACACAAGGGATGTGGTGTCAGAAAATTCCCTTTCCCCTTAGACCACCATTGCCCTGAGCTCACGTGTAACTTCAATTACTTCCTAAATTCATGGCATTGGTTGCTTTGTGGACGAAACTGGATGGAACAAAATCTTGTGGGACTAAATATTAGAATACATTTTTTTATGTCTCAGCACTCAGTTGTGTCATTTCAGCCTCCATTCGTCATCTTTGATTTATGCAACACACACAGAAGCCACAGAGGTGTATCTTCCAAATAAGAGCAACAGGAAAGCATGGGAATCATATAGAAATAAAGTAAAATTCATCACAATTTTGAAGTCTCTTTTGTGCCAGTTATCATATGAGTAGCAAACTCAAAGGCTTGACACAAGTAAGCACACAAGCATGCACTGACCTTTGAGCATGTCACCAGACCTGTAACATTACATGCTTGTAGGTATGCACTCTGTTTCAACATTTTGCTTTGTTGGGATGTATAAAGTATGGTGTCTTTCCACACTAAATCCAAAGCAAGTTACTATTTTTGATCTTTGTTCTTTACATGATTGTATTCTGATACAGAGCATTCTGCATGACACACCAGTAGTATGAAATCTGATTTGGGGGGATTTTTTCAATACATGTAAACCAGGAAATGAGATTATTTAAGAGCAGCTGAAATTGTGCTCCCCTTCCCCTTCCCCTTCTCCTTCCCCCTCCCCTCTGAATTATTCAATAGTGTGCTAAAAGAAAACCCTAAAACCCTATGAAACCCTATTTTGCAGGCCAATTCAGCTTCCAACTTCTATGCTTATGCAAGGCAGAAAAGAAAACAAGGATTTTAGGACTCCACATCAGTACTGGGTGATTCCTTGGCCCTCTAGCACAGATTTAAACATCTTCATTTGCACTGTGACAGAAGACATTCAGGACAGCCTAAGGCAGCTGTGGGATATGTTTGTTAATCAGACTGTGTAACCTTCTAGGGCAGTTTTACCAAACTCTGTGCAGGAGGAGTATGACTATGATTTTTAAACTCTGTATTTGAAAGCATGGATAAAAATGAGGGTGCATCTCTGCAAAGATTCTTGTTTTATCCAGTCAAATTAAAATTAAATTATTTTTGCTTTAAAGTGACAACACCCAGCATCCAGCAAATATTGCAATTTTTGAATTCCACCATGTACTGTGATTCTTTTGTCCTTGTTTATTCTTGAATCTTCATCTTGCTTTTCTGTAAAATCAACAGGTGCTGTGAAGACTCTTTCTGTCAGTCATTTTCTGTATTCTGTTCTGAATGGTTTCTCCATACTTACAATCCTAAATACATGTTTACAGGAGTAGGTTTTAATGGAGCAGCTTGAAATGTTAAAATTCTCTTAATGCCATCACAATATCCCGGGACTTGAAGACAGAGACATTTGTTCCTGCTTCTTACCTTTTGGATAATACTCTCCCTAAATACTATATTAATCAAGAAAAAAATACAATACTACATTCTAAATGGCTTAGAGGGTTTTTTGGCTGGAAGACTGAGATTATGTCTTTGCTAATATATTCTTAAGTGCAGTATTGTGAAATACAATATTTTGTTGATAGTACAGAACAAACACACTTTACCAGGAAAAGAAAGCTGTGCTATCCCATTCTGTAGTGCAGGAGTTTCTTCTGCAGTTTTAGCAGCTAAGCCATGTTATTCATAGACCAGCTTGAGATCATTCAGAACATTACAGCTTTAAAAAACGGGTAAAATAATTATATATATTTACATTCCAGTCATGTACTGCCATGTGTCTAGCAATGCCTTTAAGAAAAAGCTCAAGTTCTTTCACAAAATATAATATGGCCTAAAATAAATAGAACATTGTCTTGTAGTTTAGTAATTATTAAAAATATTGCTACCCCTCCACCAAAGAATGCAGTTTCTTCCTCCTCACAGGCTGTGAGCTAGGACATATGCTAACAACCAGAGAAGCAGTGTGCAGTATCAAATTTAAGCCATAAAACAGGAATAGTCTCACTGCTTTGGCTAAGGCTATATAATATGTTGTTAAGAGACCAGGTAGGAGTCTCTGCATGCCTCAGGCTCTCATGGTGCTGGGTGAGATGCAAGTGGTGACCATTGCTGCAGGGCAGAGCACAGCTCTGGGTGAGCTCCTCTGGCACAGCTCGTAATGCACACTCACCTCTGAGGGGTGGCACTGCCCCTCCCAGGAGTGCCCTGGCCAACCTCTCAGCTGTGTGACAGTGGCTCAGGAAAGGAGCCCCTCACACCCTGCAGAGTGATGGTAGGTTTATTTTGGTATTGTGGTGGGATTTTTTTTCTAGGGAGGATGGGAAGAGTTACAAGCTGAATAGAGCAGCTCTTTGAGGGTAACCGAAGCCATAGCTCAACGAAAAGTATTGAGGAATGTCTGCCAGAATATATGTAGGATGAAAGACACCATAGAACATGATATTATATGAAGAACTCCTTACCACATATTTTAGCTTGGGAGCAAAATGGATGTTCACAGAATGGCTTGCTTTCTTCATACAGTGTACAAGCCACCATGCTCTGATGCACTGTAGTGAAAATGGTGGAGTTGCTAATACCAACATTTTGGGGAAGAAATTGTTAGCAGAGTCAAGGAACATTGTCTCTGTTTGTAACTAGAGTTATGAGATCAAGAGCTGAGGGAAATGTCACAGCTGTCTCCCAGGAGACTGCTTTACAACATTCCAAAGAGGCATGGAGTTGATTTGGGCAACCAAACACTAACCTTGGTACTTCTAGTATGAATGGAACAGGGAGAAACCTGAAGATGCCATAAATAGAATTGGCAGTCAAACAGACTACATTTCCTGTGAAAATTGCTCTTTATGTGAATGTTGCTTTCCCCACACCTGTTTTGCATTGCTGACATTTTTTTTGGAAGTTTTTCTTTAAATTTGGTTGCTGAAGTTTAATCAGCTGAACTTCTCAACTGACTCAGCAGGGTAGGTTCTTGAAGGTAAGAGTTTGTTTTCCCAGAATAATATCACTGTGTCTGTTTAGTTTTATCCATATAGTGGAAGCTGTTTCCACTATGATGAGTCTAAGCATAAAAAGAAAAAAAAAAAAAAAGAAAAAAAAAAAAAGAGAGAGAGAAAAAATTATCAAAGTCTGTTTATATTTTTGGCATTTAATTTAACAAGATATTATGATGTCCTTGAACTTAAAGGAATTTTATGCTGCTTTGACACTGCAAAATGTGATGTGGTAAACTAACTGGATCTTTTCCAGCTCTACCTTATGTGCCTGTGTTGGCCTAGAACCAGATTTTAATGTTACTATTGGGAGTACATTTTCAAAGTAATAAACAATTAAACAGTAGCAGTGTGGTGGTGAGTAAATTTCTTTACTGTTAAACTTCAGTTGGCTCAGGTTTCTGTTTCCAGTGATTTTACAAGCAAACACTAAATTCCTTCTTTATTCTTTCCTTGGATGACTTACAACCAAAACAGAGCAGGAAAAGTCTAGCATCATAATTTTATAAACGAAAGTAAATTTTATTAATTATTTAATTCTCTGATTCTCTGACAATTACACAGAACCAGACTTTTTCGATCAGTGGTCTCTCTACTACTATTTTTATGTACTTTCTTGTTGGATGGCATTATAGGACCAAGTCTACATACTATACAAGGTCTCACTGAACTGTAAGTTATATTAGTTTGATTGCTATGGACTGCAAGAGTCAAGGCACAAGTAATATAATAGTGAATGAGATGAAAGCTTTGAGGGAATTTTTAAGGACTATTCAGCACTGACTTTCACACTCTTGTGGATGTAGAATAGGAAAAAGTATGTGAAAACCTGTCCCCATCCTGTAATTTTGTGCATTCTTGGAGACTTACACTTAAGTGTGTTACACACATTCAATGCAGATTTACTCTGTCCTAGAACTCAAATGGAATGCTATGTGCTTTCCAATATATCAAAATGTCCATAGGAGTGTTCTGTGTAGGTGTTCCATGTTGTCTATGTTCAAAACATATCTGAATGTCAGTCATGTGGCATGTTAAATTTAATGATAACTTAATATCCAATCAGAATAATGGATGGACTTGTTAGTGGAGAGAACCCACCCTTTAGCTGAAATTCCCAAAGGACAAATATATGAGCAAAATGATAGAAAAGCAAAAGAGCCAGAAAACCAGATTTCATTGGAAGGAAAAACCAAATTCAAAAGTCTCATCCTGTACTTTGGATACACAGTTCAGTATCAGTGGAAATGTTAGAAAGTAATGGAGGGGATGCTGGAAATCTTGAGAAGTGGTGACTTTTCTTTGGTTGTTATTTTCTTTGATCTCCACAGGTTTCAGCAGCATGGATCTCCTGACACATGCAGTGTGCCAGTGGTGCTCCCAAACCTGTGGTGCATGGATTGCTGCCCCAAGCTGCAGAATGGGCGAGACCTCACTAGAGGTCACAGACATATTTGCTTTGAGGTGTCCTCCCCTAGCTGCAGGGCTCCTGTGACTGTTACCCAAGGGATTTTATTTCCTGCTCTAGCCCTTTCTTACACTTGATCCAGTGCCATGAAGTTATAACATGCTTCACTCTTGCACAATGGAATAAAGCAATGCATTTCCTTGTAAGCTGAGATCAAGACTGTCCTACAGGTAAAAATGGTGTAAAATAATCCAGGAAGCCCTTTCCCTCCCAACTTCTAAGTAGGCTTTTTTTTTTTTTTTTTTGGTGCTGCTTTCCCAGACATTTTCTCAAAGCATTCAACAGTAGTGTCACGTTTTAAATCCTCACGCAGTTGATGTTCTTTCCACTGACTCTAAAGAGCTTTGGATCAGGCCCTAAGTAAATAATGAGAATTTCTTCCACCTTAATTTATGTTTAATTTCCAAACTAAGCAGTTATGTCTTTCATCTTTATTCTTTATATTTTCTCATGACTCTGCTTGTTATTTTAAGGAAGCAGTAATATATACAGCATCTATATACACAGACTGCAATATATGTATACTGCCTGAAGTGCAGTGGATTGTCTTGGTGAAGAGATAAATATATAACAATAAGAAGCCCTTTAGAGTTCATCCAGAATACATGGTTACTTATTACATTGTAGCCTGGATTCAGTCAAAGGTGTATTTAATAGTAATTAAGATTTTTCTTTTTAACCAGAGCAAACTATGATAAATGTTTTCGGAAAGATGCATATTCCAGGAGGAAAAAAGGCACTCTTAGTATCAAGTTTGCTGCTTAAAACTGCAAAAATCAGGAAATGTTAGTAGAGGTTCAATAACAGGTTAAAGAATAAAGTCAATTAGCTCATCTACCAACCACTGGAAAGTGGTTCCCAACTATACATTTTCTAATGTTCAGTCCCCAAACTAAGTGATTTCAATTCCATTCCTGTGCACGTGTGCATTTATGTGAGGCCTTTTCAGTACAAAATCACATCACACTAGAGATATTGCCTTCTCCCTTCCACTTTCCAAATTAACTGTTGTCTATGAATGATATCATCACTGGCATGAAGCTGTTTTTGCTATGACATGAAATGCTTTGCATCATACTGTACATTTTGTCACACACCAGCTTTCATTTTCATGTCTGAGTAGAGGATAAATATTGCCTTTGGAAAGTGTGGCAGCAGAGGATAAAGAAAGATGGGAGATGGCTGTGGTTGTCATGCTTCAGCAAAGCATCCTATGAGATGTCAGTCTGGATGTACCCCACCACCCCATAAGGATGGAAATTAAGTCTTTTATTTGAAATAACTTTAGCTGAGACAATTTTAAGGTTACCTTCACATTACTCTTCAGTTATGTTAGCTTTGAACTTCACAACTGATAGAAAGGCATCTCCAGAGGGGAATTTGTATTCCAGGTGCCTCTCCTCACTGCTAGTGCAGAGCGTAACAGATACCTCAGTGCCTGTGGTTAGTTGGTGTTTTTGCAAGGTGGGACTTATTGAAATTTTATGATGCTGTGAGGAGTAATAAACATTTCAGGAAAAAAATTGTATCTAGACATTATCTATGTAAACGTGGCCAAGACATATTTAGGGGACACACAAGAAATTTTGGATGTTTTTGCTTCTATAGATGAGGGAAACAGGAAAGCACACAAATACTAGTATTCTCATTCACATATTTACTTTATTTTCATAATTTCTTATTTTAACTAATATGAAAGACCTGTGGCTAGTTTTCCAGGGGAATTGAGCCTTCAATTACTACTGCTGAAACTGTTCAGTGCTGACATTGAGAACCTATGTATATAGTCAGACTTTTCACTCTACTATGTATGTGAAGATTTTCTTACAAATTTATGACTCCTCTTGAAGAATTTTTTTTTCTCTATGAGGATAAAAACCCCAGTCATTTCATGGGTCTTAATAGTAAGATGGTATGAAAATAAATCTGCAAAGCACTCCGTTAAGCTTGGTGTGAGGAAGGAAAGTGGGCATACATACATGAAGTTCATAGTTTTGTATTTAAAGCAAGTCTGGGTAACATGCCTCAGTGGAATGGTTAAACACACGATAAATACAGAAGACCTAAAAAATGCCGTGTCATAATTTCACCAAATAATACAGAAATCCTATTGAAAATCTAGTGCAGGGTGATAGAATTGAAGTTGGATAAAAGTACACTTGCATGAAGAGGCTACTGATGTGGGTAGATCACATTAATTCAGGCAATATTATTGTGGTATTTCTAAACTTAAGATTTTATAAACTATTAAAACATTTCTAAACTAAAGACTTCACCAGTCTTTATATTTTCTAAGTATCCTCTGGAGCATAAAAGTTATAAAATATTTTCCCATTTTGCTCAAAATGTTGTGAAGAGTTAGCTTTGCTTTTAACTATAACAGTTTGAATGTTTAGACTCAGGAAAGTAAGGGTGATTTCAAGTAGAAGCTGGTACACATGATAAGAACCCCACCTTCCTTGGCATCCTTTGGTTATAATTAACCATTTTTCAGTTCTGTTATGGATTCTCTTCATCTAAATGCTACAATCTTTGTTAATATTGAAATGCATTATACCATTATCAACACTCAAAGAACATATGTGTAGACCTTTGAAATATTTAACTATCCCTGTATTGTACTACACCAAGAATTCAGGATATGCTGTTCAGGTGTTCTAAATTCCACTTTTGCACAGACAAGCTGCTGAATCTGAGATTTGATACTAGTAGGAAATAAACAGCAAAGCCTGTGACAGGAAAGCAACTGAGTTTCTCTGGAAATCAACTTCAACCACATCCTAGTTCCTTCTGAAAGAGGGATTCTCCCAGTCCTTCTTCCTTCTGTGACCTGGGGAGGGAAAAGTTGTAACAATTCAGATGAGAGCTTCATATTCCTTCCAGTCTTCCATTTTGGATGAACCAGGCAACCTCGCTGTACTCTCCCATGCACTACTCTTAAAATAAAAAATGCAAATGCATCTGGTGTGGCTCTTGTGAAGTCCTGTGAAGGAAACTAGAGAAATTGTTGTTTTCTTATCTGCCAGAACAAATGACTAATAGCTCATGTGGACAGGGAAAGTGCTTTTTTCTTTATTTTTATTCTTGTAGTGCCTTTAAGTCTTGGTATTGGCCATGAGGTAAAGGTGTTTCTTTGTCTGCAGACGCTGATAAAAAGGAATACTATGTGAAACTACAACATTACAGCACTTAAACCAATAAATATGAACCTGGAAATTATGCAGTTTAAGATAGTTTGTTTGAGAGTGATACATAAGTTCTTCACTGTAGAAAATGTAGCAATTTATTTTGTTACTTTAGAAATACCATATCTGCAAAGAGAAAATACTGAATTACTCATGAAATGTGCATAGAGTGCTTTCCTGAGTGTAGTTTTGGCACATGATATAGGAAGTAAGTATAACACTACTGTTCTCTTGATCCTGTGTCCTGGTGAAGAAAATATAAAGCTTTTATAGGTGCAAAGTGCCTCAGGAACTGGATCAGAGTTTGTAAAATTAAGCTTCAGAAAAATAAACATATGCACTTACAAATAAAGCTTAGAGAACTGTGGATAGTAGTATCTATTTAAATACAGACTTTTCCACCTTTTTCAGTTTCATTTCCGTGCACAGTGTACACAATCAAGCATAGTTGATAACTTCATAGTTACATATATTGTGGCCTGTTAAATTTGCTGGTATCATTTAACTTTCTCATAAACAGGAGGGTTTTTTTGTGAAAGTAATTAATGAAAGGGAGATTACATTTCAGAATCTTAGCTGGTAAAGAGATAAGAAAAAAGCTGCAAGATAAATATGTCAATATCATTTCCAAAGCAGAATAAAAAAAATCTCAACTCTAGAAATGTCAACAAAAACATGTTTCTCTTCAGATTTAATTTCCATGAGAAACTATGTTAAATTAAAACCTTTCAGTGCAGTGTCCTTCCATTTTTTGCGTTTTTACTACCTAGAGATCAAACAGTTTGACACAGCAAAAATTCTAGTGAGTTAAGAAGAAATGCTGATTGGTTTGTTGGCTGGTGGCCGGGGGAATGTTATGACCAAGTAATTATGTGTTCTGGACAGATGTATTAACCAGGCTTCAGGCTGGAGCCACTGCATATTATTTTAGTCATAAGACTAGAGGAACTGAATCATTTTCAAAGAGCTGGCTGGCTGACACTGCCTTAGTGATGCCTGTTCCAATGATTCTTTGGCAACAACTTCCAACGCTGCACTTATGACACAGTAAACAAAAACTACATTAAAGGTTTGTTTTTTAATCATAGAGAAGTTGAACATTTCCACTGAGCTATTTTGCTATTTATCAAGAAGCACTGAAGGTTATTGTACAGCTTCCATCCTTGTTTCTCTTACCAAAGAAGGGGAGCTGTTTAGCAAAACTGTTTTAGATCTGGTGATAGTAAAAATGCTACAGAATCCAAGGTTTTTATCAATTCATTGAGTTCTTATCTCTAAACCTGCTGTGTCATGTTTGTTTATTCACTCACTTTTTGAGGTAGGATGTTTTTTTAATTGGACTGACAAGTAAAATGAAGGGGGCTTTTGTTGTCAGGCTCAAGTTAAGAGATGGTGAGATTTCTTCTGTTCTGGTAAGTAAAAATATAGTTTTGCAAGATTCTGAAATATTATATTGACAGGTGAAGAAAGAATTTGGAAGGGAAAAGAAATCTCTATTAAATGTAGTCTTTGCTAAAAAAATGTATTTTTTCATGTAAAAATGGCATAATGTATGCATACATGAATGTTTAAAATCTAAAAATGATACTTAAGGCATGTCAGTGAGATGTCACCTGATAAGCATTAAGAGGCCTTTGAGTTTTGAAGAAAAGTTGTTTTATTAGTTTTCTAGCCACTTGATTTTTGCAACTAATTTGTAAATTCACATTGCCAAGGTGTAGCTAATTTGCCAATGCACATTGTACAAGGGTTATTTTTTGGGGGTGGGGGTGTTCTGTATTTTTCGTAGTTCTAATCTGACTTCACCACTGGTTCTTTCCCAAGGACACAGCATAGAACAAGAGCAGCCCTTCATAATGAAGCGGGAAAGAGTCTGTTGTTTTGATTTCCCTCTGCAGTGATGGATTATGAATGTAAACTGTTATGTAAGGTCATTTTGAACATTGCCCTGGAGGCAGTATGTCAAGGGAAGCATAGCAAACAAGTCAAAGATTCTTTTTCTTGGAATCGCATTGGATTTAAATGAGAAAGGCTCTTTGCTGCCCTCTGATTCTAAGGGCACACTATGTGACTGGAAAAATAGAGATCTGCACCTAGAGCCCTGGCAGCTGGTTATAGGAGGCTTGAGAGGGAGCTTTATTTTTAGGTCTTTTACTTTCTCATTTGACTGTGGTAAATGGCAGACTCTGTGCTTCAGGTTCACCTTCTGTAAGGCACAGGTGATAAAGTGTTGGGGCCGATGACAGCTACTGTAGTGCTGAATGTCTGAGGCTTGTGGGGTCTTTTTGGTTGGGAGGACTCTATGAATAAATGAATAGTAAAAACTACAAGAGAAAGAATGTTTTATGGTGAAAGGTGAAAGTCAGTCAAAACTCTCCTTTCAGAATTGTGCAGAGTAAATTATCCTTGTCCCTGGTGATTCATGGTGCCTTTTGAGGTACGTGTTGGTGCCCCTTATAATTCGTATACCCCAGTCAATTACGAAAGACCAATTTGGCCTGCAATTTGTTTTCCACCCAACTCCTGTTGGCAAAAGAGGGTTTTGTCTGCAAACTTCCCTGCCATACACCTCAGCTGCTAAAACTCGGATGTTAATTTTCTAAGACAGTGAACAAAGGAAAAGTGAGATCCTGTTAATGTATTTGCTCTCTTTTTATCACAAGGGCAGCACAGTGTTTCAGAAAAGAAAAATGTTTCTCTCTGAAAGAGGAAAAGATAGAGTAATTTGGCTCCTGTAAGAACACATATTTTATTATTTTTTTTGTTTTTTAATATTTTTAATAAACAGTAAATTGTTGCTAGTGAAACATTGTGTATTGCAAATTTCTTAGTATATTTTTAGCTTGATAGAAACTTAGTGCACAGAAGACAAAGAGATGTTTCTCTAACACAAACTCATTGAAGGGAGACTCAAGGGATCCTTTCTGTTTCATTGTCAGATCAGTAAAGGACTCGGTCACTGCTCTGATATGGATCTTCCAAGAATAATTTTTGTCCTGGGAAGCTTTGAAAGAAAGTAGATTTTTTTTTCCATTTCAGAATCATGAAATGGAAGCAGAAAAGAAAATACTTAATTTTCTACATAAGTCTTCAGGCTCTACATGTTTGTGTCTATCCATGTATGTGCATCTGCCTGGGTGTGTGTATAAATGATTCAGATGATAACCTGATTGAGATGATAACTTGAAAGCCATTCAATGGAAGACAGACAAAAATTAAAGCCTAAAGTGTCACCTATAAATTTGTTACAAACTCCCAAGGTATCTGAGCCTCTCCAAGAGAAAGTCTGAAAATGTCTTCAAGACCTGTTTTCTTCAGCAGGCCAAATCCAAAACAGCCTAAGCTGATAGGAGACCCTCCTTTTGCATTTGACTGGCTTGGAATGGGCCCAATGGATCCAACAAGTTGATGTAATGAGAAGCTAAGGGATTGCACATGCATAAATAAAACCCTGCTGCCTGAATTATGTTAATTTAAATCCCCAGAATGTATATGAGTGCTCAGCAGTTATTTATTAATTCCTTAGCCACCAGGATGAGCTTAAATTGTGAGCTGAGTCCCTGGCAGATTCATGCAAGTTTCTTCTTTTCCTTAGTTGGAAAAATCTGTTGTGGGGATTTTTTGTTGTTGTTGGGGTTTTTGTGGATTTTTTTCTTTGACTGTTTTTGTGGATTTTTTTTGTTTTTGTTTTTGTTTTTGTTTTTGGTTTTTTTTTGTTTTGTTGGGTTTTTTTAAAGAGTGAAAATAAAACAAATCCTTCTGGTTTAACAGTGATTTCTTTTCTTGTATTTACATCCAAGATGTTAACACTACAGTGTACAGCCCAGACCCTGACATCTCATGAGGCAAATACTTTAATGGCTTATAGATTAAAATAGCTATTATCTTATTTACTCTGGGAACAAGCTGTGTGAGCTAAAAAATTAACAGTATAATAAATAAATATACCCCAGCCTAGACCAAAAGTTGTTTTCTAAGCATGAAAAGTGGAAGATCATGAGACTTCAGGCTGGTCCTTTTTAATAAATTGTGCTGACAATTGTGTCAGGCTGCTATAATCCTTAGACTACACTCTACATTATCCTACAAATTTCTGTAAATGGAAATAAACAATGGTGCTCAGGGGGACTGGCTTAGCTTACAAAGAGCAAAATAACTCATTGACAGTACAAGTGAAGATCATCTTTTTTTTTACTTCAGTTAATTTATTTGATTGTATACTATGTGTGTGTATACTACTAAATTTATGAAGAAAATTGAAATATAGTCTCCATTGGATAGATGGGTATGTACAGAGAAATCGGATGGATAAATGCCTTCAAGCATTAGGACCAGAAATCCATTATTTTTGTGATTTTGAATGGCAAATCATCAACTGGTATAATCCTAGGACATGAGAAGTAACAGTGAGCATTTACCAAGAAGTGACATCTCATTGCTTCTTGTAGTTTGGGAAGACAATGAAAGGCAGGAACAGCAACCTTGAAAGAAGCTAAATCCTGCTTATCTGCAGGTTGGTGACATCTTTCCTCCTTCAGTCACAGAAGCTTTTGAATCCCTGTTAGCATATAATTTTAGTTTAAAAAATGTATTGATGCAACATTCATTAGTGCCCTTAAAAGCCAAAGAATTTTCATCTCATGCACAGCTTGGAGCTGATGCCAAGTGCCACCTCTGCTTTCCCACTGTGTTCCCCAGCTGCAACACTCAGGTTAGCCTAGTGCTGGGCTGCTACCTTGTTTTCCAGTGAATAGATTAAGTTTGGAGTTTAGAGGCTGATTTGTTGGCCCTGTTATCTTACCAACTAGATTTGTTGGTGTTTTTTTTGTTTTTGTTTGGTTTTTTTTGTTTGTTTGTTTTTTGGTTTTGTACTGGAAAAGCTCCTGATACAGATATGTTATGCATATAAAGGAAAGCAGAGTATGAATCAAGATATTTTGAAATTTTGAAAAAAAAAATACAAATTCTGGTGCTTACTGTGTTTGGGATGAGGATGTTTACAGGATAATTTGAGTGAGGACTAAAACAAAAGGAACATTTCATCCTTTCTGATTCATAGATGTTTGTACAACACCATGAAGATGAGAGGCATGTTAAGTGTTATTAATTAATATTTTTCAAGATATTTATAAGATATTTATAATATTTATGCATTTTTGACAACAAAAATGTTTCAATATCAAAGTGAATTATCCCAGAAAAAATGCCAAGCTTTTGATCTGCTTATACATCACGTCACTGCAAACCTTTTCCTTTCAACCTAGAGGTACATTCAAAAGCAGAAAGATATACAGCTGACGTTTCGAACTGAACGACACTACGATAAACTAGGGTTTCTCTAGAAGATAAAATACATCATAAATCGGTGTAACACTTACCTCATTTTAAATATTACTGTCTCCTTTTATCAGGTAACACTATATAACCTCCCTTTACCTCCTTTCTTCCCATATTTTATTTGGTATATTAATTCTGAGCAATGATCACAAGCAGAATTTTTTTTAATTAAAATCAAATATATGGCCTTGGAGGCTTAGGTTATCTGATAAAAATATTTTAATTAAAAAGATACCAATTCTTTTGGCTCCCTGATGATTTGATAATAATTGAAATGTACAGTGTTAATTTTAATCTGCAGCCAGTTGTTTAAAAAAATAATTCTTATCCTTTTTCAAAGTCAAAAAGAAATAAGTTAAAAAAAAAATTCCTTAAGGGGAAGAGGAACCTTGCCTGATGGGCTTTTTATTGAAGACTGTCAAACAATCACCCAATATTAGACAGAGCTTATTACATTTACTGAAAAAGTTATTTTTTTTTTCCTAAGGATGCTTGTCTGACTAAAGTAACTGAGTTGTTTCTATCTTCATGGCACTCTACCTCTAGAGGAACTTTATATCTCTTACAAATATACTTTCTTTACAAAATGCTGACTCTGACATGACCATTGGGAAATGTATTTCATTAAATCTAGTCTTCACACCTGGGCCTTGCCCTGAGGAGTGTGCATGTAGCAGTGACAGATTTCAAATAGAGAAAACTGGTTTTATGTCGGGAATGCAGCTGTTGTGTAGCAGTCCTGCAATGTTAAGGAGAGGACGGCAAATAACACTCTAATGCTTAAAGAAAATTATCAAGATCATATAAAAACCAAGAAAGGAAATATCCACTTTATACTTTTATTTATTTATACTGTAAACCACTATCAAAACCACTTATTTTTCAGGTATTTTTTAGAACTTCTGGATAAAACTTCTATAGGAAAACCTATTTTAGTACAAGCTTTTTAAGACGGATCGGGAGTTTAGCAGTGGCTAGTTATTATTTTAAAGGGATACCCAGTGTAACATGAATTTGAAAGCTGATACTGAAGCAAAAGTATAGCATTTGAGTAGAACTACTATATGAGAGCTTCTATATAAGAAAAGTTGAAAATGCCAGGTACAGTGCATAAGTCACTAAAGAAGTTTTATTTTTTCCTTTCGAGATTGTAGGACTTAATTAGATATTAATTCCAGGTGGGATGTTGCCTGGAATTCTTTCATTTATAATGATTGATTTTTAAGATCTAATCCGTTTTTATAAATCACTGGATGAGCATGCCTTCATTCAGAAGAGTTATTTAATTCTATTGTGACTTTCCTGACCTTAAATATTATGCAAACATAGTATAGTAAGTAAAATACTTTTATAAATAAATAAATAGCATAATTTATATTTTCACAGAAATTTGACGTTTATTTTCTAAGTTTGACAGTGATTATGCAAAATCAACTAACTGCAACCAAAATCCACTACACTCAAATAAATGAGCATGTTTTGGTTTGTGTTTTAAATGTATCAACTTAGGTTGATCAGCATGCTAAAATAAAACAAAAATAATAAAATATTTGGAGGCAGAGTCAATCTGTGTGTGCCATTGAATAACATGTAAGAGTAAGAAATGTTACTGTGCTACCCACAGAAAAAATAGCATCAACTATGAACGGGAGCAGACCAACTACACTGAAAATGTGTGTGCAAATGTTAGGATATGGAGGGTTATGCCCTGCCTTCAATGTGCCCTCTGCCCAACCAAACACCTTATTTAGGGAGTTCAGTAACTATTGCAGTTTTCAAATGTGCAGGACATTTTCCATTAACATTACCAGGAACTGTTGGCCAGACTTCATTAGGGGGCTAAGTAAGATCCTGAGAGTTCAACCACAGGTATATACCTCTAATGATTTTGTTCATCAGCCTTAACTTCTAAAATTTCTTAACCTATTCATAGTTGATTACTGTCATTCTTTCCAAACATTCCTGTTTCCAAAGATTATTCTTGTGAATTCTGTTAATAGTGCCTAAAAATTTTTTTTGTGTATCAGTTTTCACTTCACACGTTTCGCTGCAAATCTGGAATAGAGAGAGGAGGAAGATTTATTTGTGCGTATTATTTCTTAATTTATATGGTATTTCAGTGAAAGTTTCAAAAGTTTTAATAAGATTTGTAATATTTATAATATTTCCTGAACATGTAAATGTGTTTAGGATATGAGAAAGGAGGAAACTTAAGCAGGTAAATCATTGAAATCAAAAACCAGAATTTTAGAAACAGGCAGGTAACTGATTTTAATTCCTTGACATTAAACAAAAAAATGTAGGTGTCTGAAGTGGTGTTGCTCTTATATCATCATTTAATGTTATAACTTGACATTTTTGCATTTCTTATATCTACCTAATTACCATTTGGTAAACATAGTAACAGAATTAAGGAGGCATTCAGGATAGATATTTTAAGTCAAGACTAATCCTTGGTGAGTAGTATTCTTTCTTTAAGATAAAATGCATTTGTTATGGACTCCACAAAAAAGTATATTCATTTGGTGTTTTTAGCTCTTTTAGCTCTGTAGTAGGAAAAAAATAAATTAAGGTCAGCATAGAAATCTGATCTTCACTAGGTCAATGGCATGGTTTAGGAACAAGTCTGTGGCAACCAGATACACGGTGGCTTTTACTTGCCTTTCATCTGCTGCCCGTAGTGTTTGCTCCATAAGACAACTTCAACAGACAGCATCACGAGGTTTGGGCTGCTTAAATATGTCAGTCTGTGCTTTTCTTGAGTATAGCATATTCCTTCTCTCCTCTGTTTGGATTTTTATTTTTCCTTTTTGAAGAATCAATCTTTTATTATCTCCCTTCACAGAAGGGCAACATTTGTTTCTTTATTTTTGCATATGAATTTAGTACAACAGATAACAGGATATTGCAGTCTTTGTGATGATTTAGAAGCAAGGGGCGGGGTGGGGGGTGTCTTTCTTTTTCCTTTCTTTTTACGTGATGTTTCTTTACCTCCTTTGCTTTTGGTTTTGCTCATGTTGGATTGACCTGCACATGTGCTGTAGACAGGCTTCTGGCTTGCATGCATGCACACACATGTGGTGCCTATACCAACAAGATCCACCATGAGATCTGCATACATTCCTGCAATTAAAACTACTCTCGTTTAAAAACAGGGCCTATTGACACGTGTTACTGCAGACAAACAAAAGAAAAAAAAAAGACCAACCTCAAATTCAGGGTTTCCTGAGAGAGGAATGCTCAAAAGCAATGCTAATATCTGGAGGAGAGGTCTGTTTTTGTGACTGCTTTTCACTTCCCGTTTCTCTACAGGAGGAATCCTAGGACTGTGTGGGGTAGTCTTTCAGCTTTGAAAAACACACACACCCTGCAGAGACCTCACCCTCAATACGTGCTTATTGCATATTTTGGTGATAATCAATACGTGTTGTTAAGGTAATTTTCTGTTTTCTGATATAAAAGTAAAAATAGTCATACAGATCACAGAAAAACAGAATTTCTAGAAAATGAAATATTCACCAGTTAAAATGGCAGTTGATTAGTCTGCTAAAGGACAACATTGAACAGTTTATTCTAAATTTCTTTAAGTAATTTTATTGCTTTGAAAAAAGAAGTCTTAAAAAATCAGAGGAAAATCATATTAATTCTTTCATTAAAACATTTATAGTTTTGATTATATGTAGAGCAAAAATGCAGAATCAATGAGTTATGCCCTTGTTCATATTTTTTTCAGAAATTAGTTGCACTAGTAAGATAGGCTTTGTCTTAAGCAGGAATAAAGAAAAACCTTTTAATTACCACAAAATTTGACATCAAGTTTTGCATTTTATAAACTGCTATAATTTTTTTACAAAATTTTATTTTCTCATCAGAAAAAAATCCATTCCTAACTCAGCTTTACTGCTAAAGGTATAAAAATCTGTTAAAAAGTTAAATTTACCGTTAAATGTGTAAATTCACTTCACATACAGGAGTGAAATGTTAAAACACTGCATTGGTATGTTGGAAGCATTTAATTTTGATAGGCATGATGTATAGCTAGGGAAGTAAATGTACTCAAATTATGCTGTCTTTGAAAGACTAGGTAATTTAAAAGTAGATTATCCAATGAGACTGAAGTAGTAGTTGTCAAATTTTCAGGAAGTAATTAAACAAGCAGAGGGTCTCTCTTTTTTACTGGCTGTTTCTGGGTTGCATAGAGATTATGAAGAGAGACAAGAAAAATGACAGAGCAGGCTAAACAGCACATCAAACTTCCCTTGAAGAAAGCTTTTTTTTTTTTT
>WEIU01001152.1:10753-37794 GCA_013389925.1 Aegithalos caudatus | reverse complement strand
GCCGGGCTGCGAGGCCGAGCCCCAGCCCGGGGAGCGTGTGCGGGGCCCGCCGCGGGCTACACGCGCTTTGTGTCATTCCAGGGGACACGGGGTGCTGACGACACGGGGATCTCCGAGGTGACTCCATCCCGCCAGAAGGGAGGATCATAGCAACCTTCCCGGCCACAAAAGGTAAATTCGATCTCGTCTCTGTTGGGGTTGTGTTGTTCTTATTTTGAACTTTTTGTTTGGACTGGTGGCTTGTTTTATTGTGGGAGTTTTTCTCTGTGTGTGTGATATTTTAAAAAATATGTCTATTTTTTTCACTCTCTCTCTTTTTCCCTCCTCTCGTCGTTTTCTGAACGGCACTGACCTGCCGTGGGGAGGCTGCTCTCGGCATCCCGGGGAGCGGCCGCCGCCCGGTCCCCTCCAGCTGCGCTCTCGTCCTCCTTCCGCTCGGCTTTGCCCGGCCCCGCGGCCCTTTGCTGCCGGCCACCGCGGGCGATCTGCAGCGCCTCCGAAACTCCATGCGTGACTTCATGAAGAAATGAAGGGCAGGAAAGTCGAGCAATTTTCTGTTTGGAGCGGAGAAAAAGAAAAAACCGCGCGTTCGGTCACCTGCTCCGAGTCCTGACCGGAGGAGAGCCCGGCCCGGCCGGGGCCTGCGGGAGCTTTTATTGCCCATAAATAGTACCGGGGGAGCGGCCGGTAATGCGATCAGGAAGGGAGGCATTAGGCAGAACAGCGCTCAGGCACCGGGCGCCTCCAAGCGCGCTCTCTAAAGACGCTTCGAGGCGAGTCGCAGTAAAGGTTTTATTGGTAACTGAGAAGCGCCTCGCAGCCGCAGGTTTGGCATTAATGACCGCTTCGGTGGGTAGGAATTACACTGCCGGGCTGGCGGCGAGACCCAGCGGGCAAAGGGCGCTACGCGGTAGTAACAAGTATTTACTAAAGGAGTTAGAGCCAAATGAATGCCGGGTTTCAGCCTTCGATTTGCAGGATAAATTTTTCATTAACTATGAAAGCAGGCCAATAACATTTATAGAGGGGAGAAAAAAAAAGTTTAAAGTTACAAACTTCTCTAACGGCTGAGAATGAACTTTTGACAACAAGCGGGATTTCCCCTCCTCGTTGATTCAAAGAAACGTCTATACTTAAATTTCACCCTAAAAGATCTACTATTTAAAAAATAACAGCACCCCGCAGAGCAATTTTCCAAACCGCAGTGTTGCCTTTGGGCAGACGTGTTTAGAGCCGGTGAGAGCAGAGCATCCACAATATTTATGTTAGGATTTTCGGGTATGCAGGGAGTACAGGAATGTTACTCTCCCCTGCAGATCCTGAAGTGCTTCCTACAAGATTTTCTTTTTGATCTGCTTATTGTCAAGTAATTAGTAAAAGGAATTACCCGCTCTGGCTCTGTGCCTTCAGGTAGCAGAGGCATTTATGCTGTAAACCTCGCATTTTCTGCATATGTCTGGCTCGCCTTCCTCCTCCATCAGCAGCGGTCTTTTCAGGGAGGTTAAAATTTTAATTTAGTTCCTTGTAAGCTGTGAAGGGATGTGCTATGTCGCTGTCTCTGCCCTTTTGAAGTTAATAGAGTGGTTGAAGTAACTTTGCCTCTCCGGGCAAAGGCGGAGGGGGGGTTTTGTGGCGAGGCTGGGCTGCCGGCAGTCCCTGTCCTGCCTCCCGGCCCACCCCGCGGCAAGGATGGCACGCACCGAGGCACAGCTGGGAAAATCAGATGGCGTGACCATCAGAGCAGAATTTCCCCAGGTGGACAACTGTATTTTAATGTGCTCTGGAATGTTAAGGATACCTTGGGGAAAAAAACAAACAAACACCAACAAAACCAAACAGTTATAGAAAGAGAGAAAGAGAAGAAAACAAAGACACTTGTAACTAATTAAACTTTGAATTTTTGCCTTTTATCCGACATGGATTTAATCTGTAAATTTTATCCGTGCAAACGAAAACAGTAAATACTGAACTACGGACTTATAAAGATACCTAAATGAATACAAAGTGTGCATATGGATATAAGCAGTTTTGTTAGAGCACTTTCGTTGAAAAAAAGAAGAGAAGCAGACGAAACTATTACCCCTTTATCAGATTAAAAGCCGTCTGTTATTTTTAAATATTTAAATCCTTTCATCAGGCTTATGGCTGTATTCCAAATGATGAAATAGAGGATTTTTGCTTGTAACAGGAAAAACAAAACAAAAAACATAGCAGCAACAAAGAAATAAGCTACTCCACCCCCAAAAGATTTTTTTCACCTTCCCACCTCCAAAATAACAACAAAACCACGAAGCGTCCGAGAATTTTTTTGTTATTGTTGTTTTTATTTTGATTTTATTATTTAGTGCTGGGACTTAACAATAACAGGTCGAAAAATCTATTTGAAAACAGTAGGGTCACGTTGCAACAAAGGTCTGGCCAACATTAATGTTTGGAAAACACTTGACTGTTGCGAGGGCTCCCCCCTTTCCTTCCGTTCCTTTCAAAGTTACCCCTTTCAAAAGGGAATCGCAGCCCCTATATCTCTGTTTCTGCAGGTAGGTTCCCCTCTCTCTCTCGCTCACTCTCCCTCTCTTTCCCCTTGAGTGAAGGGGTGAATTGAAAAAAATAATTTAATTATTTTCATTCTAATCGCCTTAATCCCCCTTATACTAGAAGCAAATGATGGTAATGGGATCCACATGGAAAAGCCCCCCGGATAGGGGGTTAGAGCAGGGATCCTCCCGGCCCTGCGTTTTGGCAGGTGGAGACAGGCGGGGCGGGGCTTTAACATAAAGAAAGGATAGGACTAAACCTTCTCAGTCCGCGGGCAGTTTACTTTTCGTCGTTTTATTTTTGTTCCAGGTGACGCGGCTGCGAAGTGACCCGGTTGTCACTTTGGAGGAACAGGAGACCCTCCTGAAACAAGAGAAGAAAAAACAAAACCCACCTCACTCCCCCTCCACGCCATCCCTCCGCCTCCTCGGAGCCTAAGCAAGGACAAGCTGATTAATTTTCCCCGGTCGCCCTGGCAATCCTCGAGGCCGCTTCGCTTTGCCGCCATCCGCGGCCGGCGGCCGTGACAATCCCTGCGCCTGCGGGGGCTCTGCGGCAGCCCAGGGAGCAGGAGGGGGAGCAGGAGGAGGAAGGGCAGCTGGCCGGCGGCATTAGTTGTAAGCACCGCCATAACAGTACTCCTATCTGAGAATGCAGGAATAGAGCCAACAGCGAGATCACTGGGCGCTGGGTTTTCTTTGGGCGTTTGCAGATCTGTACAAATACGGGCCCTGCCGGTTTTTATAAACAACTTTCAGGGCACAGTCAATCAATCATGTTGGCAAGCAAGCAGACCTGGAGCCTAGGGCATATACAGGGCATAAATATATACATATAAACCCTGTCAATTCTGGAGTAGTTACAATTTTTTTTTTTTTTTTTTTTTTTTTTTTTCTACAAGCCTAAGGGAAACTGTACCTAGAAGGATTCTGACAAGTCAGGAAATCACAGTGGAAAAGTAGAAGGCATTGTTAAGAAGTTATGTTACATTGTATGTTTTAATACCAGCAAGGGAAATATTGGGAAAGAGAAAGAAAGTGTCTTAAACAAGTCGAAGATTCTAAAAAAATTATTATGCCTACAGTCAGAGAGACAATTTCAAGAATATGTGGCTGAAAACATGAAACCTGTCCACTTTAAAATACAATGCAATAGATATATCTGTAAAAGACATGAGTTTACCAGATTTTCTAGTCAGGAAAGTATTTATGTTGTAGTCATTTCTAGTCTTTAATTTGAAACATATTTGTATCTAGGAATAGGTCCTTACAAATGTACTGTGTTGTTTTGCTCTTGTTTTTTAATGATGTCTTGATAATAAGAGCTCTGCACAGCATGGAGTTTGTGCTCTCTCTGACACTGAGTTGTTTTCTTGCAAAAGGATGTGTGAACAAGGAACCCATAAAATGAAGGGTGCAACAGGTTTGAACGTTATTCCAGTAATGCAGGAAGGTGTATATCAAGGTAGGAGAAAGATGTTCACATTTCCAGACTTAAAAGAGGAGGACCTATTCTGTGCTGGTGTAAATTAGGAGTTTCACTGAAATAGAGGACCGGTTGATACTGCAGGAACTGAGTATTGCTCTTATGCTGCTATGATGCAAAACTGTGCCTCCTTCTTCTGCATAGTGAGCATTGAAGAAAGGCTGGGCAATCACGCCCAGAGAGCAGAAGCTGTGTTCTGGAGAAAGCATCAAGAGGAGATTTTCCCAACTGGTAAATCCTGTAAAAGCTTAGAAAATTGAGGACCAGATTGTTGTTTTGCTCAGTAAAGACATTGCGACTGCATTGCTTCTATGCAGATATTGTCAGGAATAATTTTTTTTTTTAATTACTGCATTTGTTGTGTAAGTTTTCATATCAAGAATAAACTTGATATTTGGTCATTTCACTCTGTGGTTGTTATCTGTCAAAACAAATCCTATAAGGAGCCTAAGCCAAAAACTACTCATGTCAGGAGAGAAGGTTTTGGTGATGACCTTCCAAGCTGACTGGGTCTTAGAGACATAAATGGTGAAATATGAAAATTGTGTCACTGCCTTCTCAGAAACTTAATGTGCTTAAAGATGTGTATGGTCAGCAAATAAGGGATTGGGCTTACATCTAAGACCTTCCCCTTTTAAGGACTTGTGTTTAGAATGGATTGGATCACTTACTTGTTTAAAGGCAGTTTCATTTTCGTATAACAATTTATGCTTATAACCATATAAGTAAATGCTTCATCAATCACAGCTTTATTCTTGTGGATTTAATGTATTATTTTTCATAGCAATATACTATGGAGTCCTTTCACAGAAACTTGATTTGTGGTGTGTAAGACTGACACAATGAGTGGTAAATGTATCAACTGACAATTTCCAGTTAAAATAGCACATGAAATAAATAACAAAAATTAAAGTAGTATTTGAAGACTCTGTAAATACTAATTTTGATGTTATTTTAATGTTATGGAAGAACTGTGAAAGCTCACACACTTTTTTTTACCCTCAAAGACTCAGATTTCTTTTTAAATTTTTTTTTTTTTTTGGTATCCTGGGCTAAATGATTAAGAATAATACAAACAAGCTTTTCTGGAAATGAAGAAACCTAAAAAGGAAGAAAGGGGGATAGAAATATACAACACATTGAAAATATCAACAACTTCACCCTGTCCACCTCATAACCTGGCTTCCTTCTGCCTTTGAGTATTTCTTCTAATCTTTGTAAATATGGCAAGTGACAAATGTCTTTCAGGTCTTACAATGCTACTGATTCACCAAAGGCTGTTTGTGAGAAGTGCCTGCCACAGCAGACAGGTTACATCATCAGCCTACTAACACACCAATTCTCCTGTGCTGCATTACATGAGAACTGGCTAGAAAGGGGCTGAAGCCAAATGGGTACTGTAATCACTGCTTGAGAAAATTAAAGTTACAATCTAATATATATAGTTAAATATTAAAACTGAGACGCCTTTCTCTTTACACCAATATATTGCTGCAACTGTACAGGTGGGACTCTGCTATTTATTTTACAGATCTCCTTTGCATCATAGTCATTGAATTTTACTATTTCTCTTTTCTCTGAGTTTAAATGCTTTTTCACACTACTTGTATGAAGTAACAGTATTACTAGCACTACTTATAGTAAGTATAAAGCCTCCAAAGTCTCAGCCTGCTTTTGGCACCAGTTCTTTACTGAGAATACATTATCCAAGAAGATGTGAGAATACTGCTTTGTTTCAGTTGGTAACACAGTGACATCTATCACCTCAAACAGTATGTTGAGACCATGGCTCCATTAGGAGGTGAGTCATTAAAGACACTTCTAAGCCTTTACTTCTTCCAATGTCATCCTGAATCCCCTCCCTCGAGTTACTGATTTGCTTTTGGCATAGGTAAGGCAACAACTTTACTAGGGTGTAATTTGCTAGGTGTGTGGTAATGTAAATGCAGATAAGTTTCTACAAGTATTATTTAATATTCTGTGTAAAATTCTTCTTAGTTCAAATTTGTGATGAACAACTTCTAAAACAGACTAAAGATCACTAATTAGCATTCATGAAATTAATTTGTGGATGATTTTGGAATGAAGTTATTGACATCAAACTCTACATTTTGCAACATGGGCTTCTTTTTCTGTTGCTTTTGTATAATAGAACTGTCTGTACCTAGAAAATATTGATACTCACTGAGAATACATCTTAACTGCTAATTTCTCTTGTTTCTGTTATTTAGCCACTGTGAAGAAATTACAGAGAACACTTCATATTTTATAAATAACAAGATTACACACTGTCTATTTACTAATTTGGGGGGAAGGGGTGGTTTGCAAAGAAAGACTGCTCTGTTTCTCTGTGGACAGCTGTGGAGAGGCACAGATGTGTTGGGCAGGGTAGAAAACCTGTTATTACAGGAAAGAGAGAGGATGAGGTGTGAATATGGCTGGGACCAGGTATCCTCTTACAGAGACCACCAATCTCATCTCTTCAAAACTTTTGTCTTGATCTGCATTAAAACCAAGGAAATTTTAGCTTTAATGGTCTTATCAGAAAACTTCCTTGGCTTTTTTCTGTTTTACTAATTTGAGTCTTTAGACTCAGGCTATAGATGTTGATTTATGACTTGCAATTTAACTTATTATTAAATATCAAATTTAAAAGAATTTTCAATACATTTCAGAGTCTTTATGGCTTTAAATAAAATCTATCTTATACTGAAGGCAGAATAATGTCTATGTTCCATTTAGATCTCAAATTAGCCTGTAAGTGCAATGATTTTCAGTATAGGTTATGCAGCACTATGCACATTGTGAAGACTTAATACCAATAGAGGGAAATCATATTTTACTTTTAAAAAGTTGAAAAAGAATTTAACAAAAGCTGATTACTAATCATGCAACTTCTGTATTTTATTACATATCTAAACATTACTTACAGGGAAAAAAAATGCAAGCATTTCTTATTGTATTTTTGCAGTGATAGATGAATGTCGAGTATTTAATTTTTTTCTGGTATTCCATGGGGAAAAAAATCCAAAAAAGTCAGCTTTTTCTGGTACAAACCAGAAATTGTACTGTCAGACCTCAGACAGTGCGGAACAGTAACAAACACTTTTACTGATATAAATTCCTAAGTGGAATATAGAAACAAGAAGTTATATTTAATGTGAAAAAATAGAGCACCTTGATTGTTCCTACGAAGCACTCTGAGAGATGTACTTTAGCACTTGTAAAGAAGTTCTGCGATTTTGTTTGTTTTGTCATGCAGGTGATTAATGCTGCAGAAGGCAAGTAAATTCAAGGAGTTGTCCACTTATAAAAATATATTTCAGTTCTGTTGTGTTACATGTAATTATATGACAATTAGCCTGAATTCTGGCTATGAAGACAGTGAAGCTGCAATTGTGAAAATACTTCTTTTAACACATAAAATATAGCTAAGATAAAAGCAATGCAAAGAATATAAATGCCATCACACCCCATAAAGGAGCATGTTCTGACTGATGCAGCAGAGAAGTAGAAACTCTTTTTCACCACCTACATCTCAGTGAAGCCTGCAAAATTTTTTGCCTGCTGAGTTAATGGATTAAACTGGTGCATAAAGGAGTCCATAGGAGTTGAATGCAAGATCAGTCTTTTGAAACAGCATTATGTGACAGCAGGAGGATTTGCACAGCACAGACAGGCATGTTTTCTTAGAAGGGGAAGGCTTCATCTGAAATGAAAATAATCTTTTTGATTTTTGACTATTTCACATGTAAGAGAAAGTGCTCGATCTGTAGACCAACAGAACAAACTTCCACAAGGAAAGCAAGGAAGACAAACTGTAAATAATTTTCAATATCAACTTTACATTTCAAAAGAATTACTCATTTGCTTATGTTATGGTCATATATGAGAAGTATTGCAAACTTGTCAGATTTTGGCTCTTGGCATACACATTGATGTATCTGCCTCATGTCCAACAGAATATTCCTTGCCACTCAGCAAGCTACTGGCATGCATAGTGCTCAAAGGATGAGTTCCCCTGAACAGAATACAATACACAGATTGAATAGATGGTCTTTCTCCAGAAAAATGTAGCTAAATAAGCTTTGATACATATTTTTTCCCTTTTAAAGTACTTCTCTTCTGCATAGATTATAGGATTTTCTGTAACGTTAAAAAAATGGCTATGCTTTCTCTAAAATTTTAGTTTACACTAGTATCCATTGTCAAAAACATGCTATTGAAATAACAAATGAGGTTCACTTCCTCAGAAAGTGTAAATGTCCCAGCTTAGAGTTAAACTTTCAACAGCTGAAAGACAATACCATCGACACATACCTGGCACTAGTTACTCGGGTTTATTTTTTCCTGGAAAGCAGTTTTGGGCGACAGAGTGGCGTCCGGGTTTCCCAGGTTGTTGTGCTGACAAACTGCAGTGGTGGTAAAGGCAGGGAGTCTGACAAAATCTCATTAATCATCTTAAATTAAATCCAACATTCCACTCCAACACTGCCAAGAAGAAAGCTAACTTTTACAAATGAATACTCTCTCTGAAAATAACTGGTATCCTGACCGTATTGCTTTCACAAAAACATGCTTGATTTCTTTTAGGTACATACACACTGTTTTTAAGCTTAAAAATGCATTTTTTTGATTGCTAGGAATCTGAAAAGTGCGTTTTGCTTGTTTTCTCTGTCAGGGTCTATGAGTGAACCACACAACTGAAAATTAAGAGCCTCTTTTTTTCTTTCAGTGAAGATTTTTGTTTTTCTAACATTTTAAGTACAGAAAGTTTGTTTTTAAATCAAGTAAATTTCACATAAGAAATGGAAGTATTCAGTTTAAATATTTTCTCTAAGCACATTTACATGAATAAGAAAGGAAAACTGCAAATTTACTAACATTAATATTAGCAAAAACACTAAGGTGATGAAAGAGCAATGTGATCTCTTAGGTTTTTTACAGACACACTTCTGTAACTACTCCTAGCTATTTGATTATGATTTAATTACAGATGGCAAGTCTGAAGTTTAAACATGTTATAAATAATATTAGATTATCACATTAAACTTTACCTTACTAAAATCACTATTACATGCAGATTATAAAAGTTTGTATTTCTCTTTAAGGCAAATAAAACCATAACGGCCAATGTGAGACACAGGAATTACTTTATATCTCTTCTTTGCCCATTTTAACAGTGCTTTTGAGCTTAGAGTGGGAGATTTTACAATGGCAGAGAACAAGTCATCAGCCTTAATGTTTATTAATTTTAATACATCCATGAAATATTTGAAAAGAAAAAAAATCCAAATTCAATAGAGGGCAAGTAAATCTGATTTTCCCAAATACTCATTATAATTTTAACATTTTAACATGATCAAGTAGGTATACCTCAATTATCTTAAGTGCTTAAAATAATACTTGTTTTCTAAAAACAGAGATATTAATAATATCTGATTGCACATGACACCCTTACAGAATCACACAGAATTACAGAATCACTAGGTTCGAAGAGACATCCAAGATCATTGAATCCAATCCAAGTCTCACCTTACACATAGAACAAAACTATTACCACTTCAAAAAAGAGCAATTCCTGTTGATAATTTTTTTTATGTCAAGGACCTTAATAAACTGCAGAATACTGAAGAAGAAATAGTAATATTTATTTGTCCAGCTAGTCAGCTTATTTTCTTAAAGCTGTATTTTGAAACTGTTTACATTTTTTCTTTTTCCAATGTGAGGGGTGGAAAGGAAAGGTTAAAGAGAACAAATTGATATTTTTTTTCCTGAATGCAAATTTCTCACTTGCTTCAAAATCGACAAACATGTCTCAAATTTGTATTTGTTTGAGCTTCTGTATGTTGCAGCAGCTTTGATTTATTTTTAAAAGTCAAAGCTGTATAAATATGTTGTTTAGAGTTTGAATGGGAAGTATTCCAGACAGAAACAGAGTTTGAGAAAACAGATACTATCAGATGCTGTCTATAGCTAAGCCATGTGAATATCTAATATATGCCATATTCCTTTGAAAAATGCAATCAGAGCATCAGAATTTAATAAAAGCAAACAAAACCTGCATTTGTGTGACAGTTACATGAACACAGGTACACTCATTTTCCCGACCTGAACAGAAAAATTTTCCTTTAGTCACATCTGTGTATACTAAAGTTAACAAACTTTCAGAAATGGCCATTCAGAACAATTCCAGTGTCTTGTAGGACAGAACAGTGAGTGTTTGCAGGGGGATGGGCTGCAGGCTCACTTCTTCCTTCAGTGCTGTGTATAGTGCATACAGTTAAGAGTTAAGGCAAGATCACATGGCCAAAGTTCGAAGGACATGCAGTAGTGGAATCACAATAGCTTGGAAATTAATTGCAGTTATAAGCATGAGCATGCTCATGTAATTCAGCTTGAGATCCTCTACCTAAGTTTTCTGAAGTGCTTGATCAAGTAGCTATTTCCACATCACACCATTCAGTGACACCTGCATCAATGAAGTATCATCATTTTAAAATGCGTGTGGAGACAGAGTGCATTGAAGAAAACACTGCCCAAAATTTTGGTTTTTTAAAGAGTTTTTGGAGGACAACCAAGACAATTTTTGTCACTTTTTAAGAGTACTATTATACCTGAAGACTTTTTTTCTCCTTTTAAGACAGAAAATAGTTTAACTTAATGTAAAGTCTAGATTGCTAAAATGCAAAAAATTACTTCTCAACCACTTTAGAGCTAGACTCAAACTGGAAAAAGGACAGAAGAAATGTCTGCATTAATTAGTTGTTTTGTGGTTGCCTCTGCAGGAATTCACACTTGGCATGTTGTTCTTGCTGTTTTCTGTTATACTCTGCANAATTGTATCATCCTGTTTCTAATTTATCTTCTTGGCTGCTATACTGGCCTTGAAGTATTCTAAACCTTGCTAATAGATGTACTCATCTATTCCAGAAAAAACATGTTCTGTCTGCCTGGAGGCTTTGTTCTGTATCAGGGTAACTGGAAATGAAGAGAAATGCAGACTAACAATTTATACTCTCTTATTAGTGCAAAATCAAAACCAGTATCACTAATGTCAACCTAAGCATAAGTCAGAAGAGAATTAAGCCTTGCTCTGCATTTGTGGTTTGATAAAATATTTTCTAACAAGAAAAGTTCTAATTTCAAGATTCACCGAATTCTTCTTTTAAAGTGTGTAAACTTTGAGGAGTGTTTCTTAGAAAACTATATTCCACTGTCTCCCCTTCAGATGACTTTAAAGAGCCCAGAGACACTAAAGTGTGTAAACTTTGAGGAGTGTTTCTTAGAAAACTATATTCCACTGTCTCCCCTTCAGATGACTTTAAAGAGCACAGAGACACTTGTCCTTTATACTTGGTTTTACAAATTATGTTAGAAGTTTTCGATTTTTTTTTTTTCTGTAATACAGGAGCAGATACCTCTGCCTTCAAGCTCCCCACTGTACCACATACTCTTAATTTGGTTTTGAGATTAATTGACCACTGCAGAATGCATCCTTGGACTTTCTACAATACATAAAACAACACTGGGTGAAGAGTAGTTATCCTGAGCAAGGCAGGTGATACTGTAAACCTGTCTGGAACACAGCCGCAATACTGCTGGCTCCTGGCTTTGGCTGTGTATGCTACATAAATGCAATGGCATTTACACTAATTAAAGGTAAGGTAATAAAAAAGTACTTTTTCTGCATGCTTTTTGGCTTATGGAGCAGAGCTATGAACATTTGAAATAGCAGTAACAGCTACATCTTTTTCTTCCCATCATTTATGTAGCACTTGTATGAACTGTCCTTCTCACATCTAAGACAAAATTAACACTGCCTAGGTGCCAAACAGAAAGCAGCACCACAGGCAATCTGCATGGCAGTGAGGGGTCATTCCTGAATTAAATTCTTGGCTCTGCAATAGGCTTTTTAGATAAAAACTCAGATTAGTTCTGCTTCACAGATTAAGAACACCTTCCTGCCTCACCTCATGGTATGGTAGGGAAAAAGAATAAATATACTTGTTAATGTATCCAGATGCTACTGATAGCTGAATATTATGTAAACAAACATAATCAGGAACAGCTCTTACTTCAACTACAATGTTATGTTACCTTAAGAAAAACACTGCTCCAAGAATTGTCTGAACAAAAACTAGGCAAATCCTTATTCAATTCCTGCACACGTACAGTAGATCCACTGCTAATATTCTCCACACTTCAGAAAATGTCAAGACACAACCTGACCAAGTAATTTTGTAGTATTTCCATAAATTTAGAGCTGTTTAAAATCTAGCTACGTGACAGGTTTAGAAAGTAACTCAGTATCTGACTCAGAAACAGCTCTCCAATCCTGCACAGTCACTGCTCTAATCTTGCACTGTCAGTTTTTAACAGCTTTAGCAACGAGTCATCTGGTATACATTTGCAGAGGCATTTCCATCATTGACACTTCCAGACTGAGGAAAACAGTTGAAAGCAGCAACAGGTTACTCACTCCTACCACTTTCTCTGTTCAGATTTCTTGCTTACTGTGCTGAATAGGTGATTGTAGTTGCCCTGCTTCCCAAAAACCAGTATCTGCAAAACAGTTTATGTATGCAAATAACATAAACCTCTCGGTACACTGCATAATTTCCCCTGGCTATCCCTGTATGGCATCAGGGTTCATCTAAAATAGAGGCTGTAATCTTTAAAACTGAGTGAATTGCAGACTGGCAACATGCTAATTCAAGTTAATAAATATAGTATAAAATACCAGCTTAGACATTTTACAAGTGTCCTATTATCTCCTAGAATAAACTTTATTGTAGTATTCAGACCAATGTTCCTCTAACTTAAGTATCTGAGGTAGTCAGCATTGTAAAAAAATGCAAACGAAAGTCAAACACTAATTTAAGAGATAAAAGGAGAAATTTTAGTTAAAATACTTTACAATAAAATAATTATGATTATAAATCTCTTTAGTTAAATATATACACATTACATGGTATTCTAAAAAGAATGAACTTATTAAAGTTTCAAGCAGATCTAATGCACAAATTCACCACTTTTTCAGCTTAGACTGTAATGTCAGTTTAACATTCATAAATGGCTGTGTCAGACTAATGGCATTGTTTTGTGCAAAACTAAAAAAAATTATGAAAAAAATCCTTCTGTTCCCACAGTAGATAGATAGAAAAGGTAGTTTACACATACACACACTTACACACACAAACTTTGATTGCATACAGAGGTTAGAATGACCAGCACTAAAATAACCCCCATCTCTACAAAATAATTAATATCTTAAATTGATGTAGTTTTTGAAAATTACAAATTTTAAGTGCTAGCAAATTGTGCTTTTAGGCAGCCACGTGGCCAATAAGGTAGATGTTGTCATAAAGGTGCCCTACAAAATCTTCACTAATATTCTGTGCAGCTCGTCGTGTATTTCGGATGAATTCTCTCTTTGACATTTTGTTCTTCACGTGAGGGCTCGTTAGATCAATCGAAAGTAGAATCAAAGAATAACACAGTACATAAACTGCATCTAGACGAGAGAAAATAAAAAAAGTTTAAAACAGAAACTATTATCATTAAAAATATTCTTCCCTAAGAACCTTATGGTCTTTGTCATCTAGGCTCATAATTATACATACACACACATATATACACACAACTACTCAGATGGGTATCCCAGTAAAATAAAATTTAATATAGCAACTTTCAGAGTAATAATGTCAGCACACTGCCAAATGAGAATTTACAATTCTCTTATTATTTCTACATAATCCAAAACCCACTAAGGGCTTTATACATTTTCATTTAAACAGATTCTTGAAGTTTGTGTAAACTAAAGCCAACATCCTGCAAAAGCTTATCTTTTAAATATGTAAGCAGTTCCACTGCTGAAAATTGTCTCTCCCAAGCAATTAGAAATGCTTGTTAACTTGAATGTGGCCCAATATTCCCTTTTGTTTCTGTGAGACTATCCACAAGGTAAAATGCTAAGTGTGTAAGACTCTACAAGACGAATTTCAGAAAAGAAAAAAGCTCAAAGCACAGACAAAAATCAAGGAACATAACATGGAAATAAACCTAAGTAATCAGCTAAAAAAAGAATCTGTACATTTGTTTTTTTTCCAACCCATGTGGAATGATGAATCTACACTGAACCACTTTGTAATTTCAGAAATACTTATTTTGGTGCTGATTTTAAAGCTGTCATAACCAGTATCATCATCCAGAAGTATAAAGACTGATCCACTGCTCATTTTTGCTTACCAGGGCTAAGGCCAAGCTCTCTCATCAAATCAGGATTACAAGCACAGAATCTGTGAGAGAACTTTGTTATGAGAGTTTCAAGGTACTCCCCACGCTCCTCAGGAGCATGAATGTGTCTGAAGAACTCTCTCAGTGCATTTGGCAAGAACTGATTTCTGAAATTGTGCAGCGTCACAAGGTCATCCAGAACATCTCTCCTGGCAGAACAAAAACCCGTATTATTAGAAAAGTTTCTTGTAACTTTTTAACTGTTAAGCTTTTTAACTCTTAACTGTTTAAATATGAAAAAGTGAAGATTTTAAAAACAAAAATTAAAGCTTTAATGTAGTATGAGCTTTTGTTTTTGCTAAAAGGCAAAATTATCACCAACAGTACAAAGATAAACATGCTCATTGCCTATTTGGAGCCAAATACTATAAAAAGATACATGAATCAGAACTCAAAGTTTATGTATACTCAATCAAGGGCTACATAGAGGCTTTGCTTCCTTTACACTGTGACAAAACTATTAAAAATGACAGTAAAGGGAATAGATTCATGTGCGTCACGATTTTGATGTCAAAGTAGAAGGTGTTACAGGAGTGTCTTGTTAAAACCTGGCATCAGCCAGGTATAATTTGCTCATGGATGTTCATTAGGGTGTGATATTCTCAAGTATTTTGCACTAAACACAGACACATATAAAAGATTCAGACCACACCTATATTACCAGATGTGCAAAAAGATAGTTGAAAAAAAATTGGAAGCGAAGTTGAAATAAACCTAAGAACATTTTCCTCATTTTTAGCTTGCTAAAAAGCTAAAAAGTTGTGAGTTTCAACATTTAGAAAAATAGTTTTTATTCTTAGTGTCTGATTATACTCTGTTTATGAAGGGAAGATAAACAGCAGTAAGAGTCACTAACACTAACTTGTAATCTCATCCATTAAATGGTTTTGTATTTTTACAATTGTCTAAAAAATTCAGATATATCTGAAGTTTTACAGCACAGGACTGCCAGTAGTGATAACACTACAGACTCCTTTTATTCCTTTAGCAGCACAGGCTGAAGAGGATGGGAAGCAGGAGAGGATTCCTGTTGGAAGTGCTGTTGGCCCTCGGTCCTTTAAATTCAGGTGAAGTTACTGTTCTCCTTCTCCTTCATGATACTGCCCTACCCCAACCTGATGGCATGAGAGAGCGTTGTGGAGACAGAACAGCACACTACAGCAGAGAGTGCTCCCTTCTGCAGCTCCTGATGTCTCCAAGAGGATGCTCCCTTCCATCTCGTGAGGTGTGTGCAACCTCCAATCAAGAAATATCAGATAATCAAGTAATGGTTAGATGATCCAACGTTAGTTAAAGGCTACCACCCCCTTAGTAAAGTGATAAGTACTTTTTCTGAATAACACCCATAAGAAAGGGGAAAAAACCTGTAAAGTCAAAAAAAGCAGCAAAATATCTATGTAAGATTTTGTGAGGATGTGAGATTTATTATTTATAGGTGGTATTTTTGAGAATTTTTATTAAGTGTTACAGTCACATAAATATTTGAACCGAGTAACTGTTCAGATTTAGCAGAACAATTACCTAGCTGCATTTTCTTGCCTTTTTACATCCTTGAAGTGGCATCTCCACATTCAAAATGTTGTTAAATAAGGTTGTACATTGAAAATCAGTAGAAAATATCTTAAGAGGAATTTGAATTACCTTTCATCAAGGTAGATTCTCAGCTTCTTCCAATTCAGTGTTCTTGTGCAAAAGATAAACTTAGCTATTTCTTTCGGTGAATCGTCTAGTATGCCTTTGGACATAAAGTAGTTGACTCCCTGAGATAAAATACACGTACATATAAATATGTTTAATCTTCATAATGTATTTAGGAACAAGTACTGTACTTCACAATGTAGGAATGTAATTCTAGGAATTAACTGGTTTGTTTTTCAGAATGATTCCTCCTCCTCTAAATCACACTTCAACATGCAGAATACACTCTAAAATAATAAATCAAATACCAAGAAACAATTTAGTGTTATGGTTGAGATTTTACATATAATCATAGTAGAAAATTTTAAATTATGAACCCCAAAATGAGCCTGATGGTTCTTTAATAATTTCTTTATCGTGTATATTAGTATTTTTCTTTTCATACTTTTGTCATAGTATTTAAAATATTGCAGGAACCATAACTGGTAATTTCACAACTTTTGCAAATAAGAAAATCTTAGCCATAATGTGATTAGTCTTTAACATCTGTCATTAAAACAGTAATGTTCTCACATGTATACAACATATCACATTCAAATAGATGCATTAAATGCATTTGTTTAAATGTGTAATAATGCAAATAAACACAAGCACGCTGATTTCAAAGCATAGGTAAGTACATGTATAAATATGCATACACATAAATAAGAACACTATGCCTGACATAAAAATAGTTTAAAAATACAGAATTGCATATAATATATATTCATATTATGATTTCCAGAATTTTATACTTTGGCCAAACACACATTTCTTACAGAATAAACACAGCAAAATTAAAGTATTTCAAGTGATATTCTGGATTGTCTCTAGTCACTGAAATATCCCAAAGCACAAAACTATTTTCCTTACAACCTCAGAAATCAAAACCTGACTAATGGATTTTAAAAAACGTTCACACTTTTCAACAGCAAAAATCTAAACCTGAGAATAACTACCCAAGTTATTCCAATTCAGTTTGGCAGGGGCTGGGGGCAGTTCTCAGCATTTGTTACAAAGAATACTTAAGTACAATATATCTTGACTATAGCATAAGGCTGAAATGTAAAATGAGTAGGACAGTGCACTTCTGCATAGAATAATGTACCAAGGCCACAACCTAAATCACCTTTAAAATACATCTGAAGTATTTTTTCATAAATCTTCTGATATCAAACTTGACAATATTTTTTAAGCCTGCCCTTTTAGTTTACATTACAGCTACAAAGATGTAGGGGCAACCTGTCATTCAGTGTATAAACTAAACTTCCCAGTACTCTTGAATTTTGTGTGAAAAAGAAATAAAGGACTGAGTGCAGGTTTGGAACATTTTGTGAAGTGGCTTAGTAAAGCAAAGTCGTAGTTGTATCAAGCAGGAAAATAGAACACATTTGAGATTACAATTTAAAGGCCAAGAAACACCTGTAGTATTAACTAGCTATTTTTACCAGACCATAGTTTTTGCTTATATATTTATAGAAAACAGCAGTTAATCAAAATACATTTTTTTAAACAACAGTTTATATAAATAAATAAAAATATAAAGGTTTTTAGATAGGTAAAAAAAATCTAGCAGTATTTTGCTCCAATTTTAAAAATCTGTATTTAGGATGACAATGAAACATGTATTGATCCATCAGCTTGCATTTCAGTCCAAATTAGTTCATATTTAAGTTTGTCCATAATATGGATGGACAACATAATGTTAAGTATTTTCTTGAACCAGAGCTAAATAAGAAATTAAAGATGGGAGGTAACGACAAGGATTTTGACAATTTATGTAAGATGAGCAGCAGAATCTCTCCTTTACATATATCCTGAGTTAATGAGATTTATGTTTTTGCTTCAGTAATAAGTGTTAGCTTAAGGTAACACAAACTGAAGCCTGGCAAGGAAGTCTTGAGTAGCATTTCTGCTGCAATTAACAAACACTTCTGCAACATAAACAGAAAATACCTGGCATAGAAGAGGCAGGATGGAAAAAACACCTTCTTTAAGATACACAATGGGTTGGTTTCTCTGTGACAGTAAATGCTCCATTTCTTTCTCATGCACTAGCTTGTTACTCAGTGTAGGATCTCCATTTGATAGGCTACAGTCTTTGCATTATTGTTCTCTATCTCTAATTCCTTTTTCCACCACACATAGGGCTTGACAATATCTTTCCCTGTGAATGCATTTTCCTCAACTCCTTCACAAGTAAACAGGGTATAAATAAAATATATTTCACCACATGCCATTGTTTTTAGTTGCTTTTTATTTCATTCTAAGCTATCAAAAACATTTTTCAACAGTAGAAGCCTGATTTCTCTTTTAAGTTCTTAAATTTTGTCTCACAGCAAATGAAATTTATTTACAAGATTTACAGCATGTCATTGAATCTGCTTTTCATAACATTGTAAATACTACCTTGAAAACCTCTCAGAACCCTTGCTTCAAATAAATCACTTTTGGTAGCTAAAATGGCTGCTTGTGGCATATATACTAGCTGAAATAAGTAGTCCTACACACTGTTAAAACCTATGCTAAGATTATTTATCAGTCAGCTGGTGATTCTCTTAGGAAATATTTGACTGCAGTCAGGTAGGCTGTTCTGTGCCACAATCTACCAGCTCTGAAGAGGCCTTTTTAACACTTGGGAAACACAGCAGAACAAGCATATGAAAACAGCGGTTTTTAAATTCTGATTCAGAGCACTGTAATGTTCTTAGCATTAGAAAATTAGGAAAGATGCCTTAAGGATACTTGCCTACCTTGCTCTGTGGCAAGCATGCTATGTCTGAGTTTCAGACAGCTCAGGATAAAATATTACTGCATGGAAGTGTTAATTTAAATTACATACGCAATTTTAAGTATAGACTAATAGTAACAACCAAAGCCATTTGTTATATTTTTTATGTTTTTTTTGGTTTTTTTTTTACAGTTGCTTCCTTTTTTTCCAGGCCCACAATGCTTGTTTTATCAAGCTATTCTATTACAGCACTGACACTCTTTGCTTGTTTTCTACCTGTTTCCAATAGCCTTTGATTTTTTTTTATATTCATACAGGATATTCCACTTTATTATCTAAAATGGAAAACTTTTCTTTTTCAGTGTTGGTTCCAGTCCTGCATTGACTATCTTCTTTGCTAAGAGTACTTTCTGAGCACTTCAGTACAGCAGTCAATATTAAAATTTTTGTAGTTGCCTTTGCCACCTCTGTTTAGATATGCAGACAAAACAAAGCAGACCTATCGTAAGTCAATAGCAAAGAAATTTTGGAGTCAGTATCTAGTATAGCATGGTCTCAATTTCTGTTGGTGATTCTAGGTAACACTAACATTATCAGTAAATAATAATTAGACATGTATGGTATTGTTCCCGTTTTTCTAGGGAAGTTCACTGTCTTAATATATCTAATGGTGCATCTTCTGGAACAATGCAGAGTATTGATGAGATATTATATAGTGCAAATCTTTACGACTGTTTTACTAAGTTACAAATCAAGTCATTTGGTGACTAAGGTGGACACAATATGTAACACATTTCAGACAGCGTCTCTTTCACTGTGTGTCTCTAAAATACAGTCTCAGTGATAGAAACTTATGATGGCAGAAATTGCAAATAAAATGTGGAAATATTTTTCATGTACACAAAATCCATAACTAATAATTTAGAAGATTAAACTACTCTGACTTTAATGTAGCATTATCAAAAGCTTTCAGCTCAATGCTCCTTTCCAACTTTTTTGATAAATAACAAAAAAAGAATGTCTTTCCTCTACAACATACATATACTTAGAACATTCTTCAGACCAATAAAGTAATGCATCTCAATATTGGCTTGCTTAGTAGATCACTATGAAACAGGGTAAGTTTCAAAAGATTTTGCTTAGAAATACAGCACAGTAAACATTCCATCATCTACAGATTATCTATAACTAAAAGTCAGGTAGCTTTATACAAGTGCCTAACAATTTATAACCAGGAAAAGATCATAAAAACCTGGCCTCCATATCAAAAACTAAGGACAGCTTGTAGAATGAGAAAATCAGAAGAGTGGAAAGACAGGCTTAGTATAAGCACTATCTTACTGTACTTTATTATTATGCTACATAAAGGAAATCCTGACCTCACTGAAGACAGACAGTTTTGGTACAGTACAGCTTCCAGAAGGCCCATAAAAATAAACGCTATTAGATAGCTTAGAACCATTAAGGATGAAACAAAACAAAACAAATATCTTCTTTCCTGACCAAAAGATTCTTGTTTGTACCTTCAGTTTCAATTTTAGCTACATAGTATAGATCCATGTAATAAACTTGACAAAATATCTTGTAGGGAGTTAGAAACTGGATACAAAACAATGGGAAATAACTTCTGATTGCTTACAAATTCTGAATCATAAGCACACGAGATGAAATGAGAACTGCACGGGAAACATTTCACATACACCATACACTCTTTAAAACAAAATACAGCAAAATCCAGGTAGGCCCATTAATCAACATGATATTTATATTCAAGTGCTAATACTAACACTAAACCATCCCCTCTCTCCAAAGAAACAACAAAAACCAGGTTCCAAAATCTTGGCTACAATGGTGGTGCCACGTAAAAAAACCCCAACAACACCAACCAACCAACAACCCCAAAAAACCCAACCCAAACATGCACTGGAGGTTTTTTTTTCAGATTACGTGTCATGTGTTTACACACATCCTTTCAGCAGAATGTGATCACCTGCTATGAATTATGCAAGCTCATGCACACAATCAACACGTTAAATTACAGCAGATATCACAATACCATGCACACAACAATGGCTAACCAGAGAATCCTACCACAAAGTGTGTAGATGCTCTTCCCTACCCCGTGAGCCACCGCTAGCTCTGGAGCTGTTGCTGTGGAGCCTGGTTACCCATTTTCATGACATGGGCGGTTGTCCTTTGGAGAATCTTGCTCCTGTGGCTGTAAGTATTCCTATTTTTATAGTAATTTGATCAGGTCTGTTATCAAATGTAAAGCAGAGTTTGGCAGGAAATTCGGAGACACAATTTGTAATAGTGGAATGTCATATCATATGTTCCAGTCACAGTGTCCTTATAATAATAATTCTGCCAATATCACAGTTGTAAACAGTAAAAGCAATAGTATTTGTGAATTCTCCTGAAACTCAGGCCCTGAATGATTCCTACCAGGCTATGGTGCTCCACAGGGAGAGAGGAACAGAGCCCTTAGGAGATACCCTGAGGTTCTCATCTCTCATTGAAGCAGTGTTTGTACTTCTATTGTAAAATATAACCATAATGAAGAAGCAAGAGTAGCATAATAAAGTTAATACCTAATTAAGTATGCCATAAGTTAGCTCTAATTTGAAGATCTTAATTTCCTTTAAAAATAATGAATTGTCTATTAAGTGCCTTTTCTGTAGGCTCCAAATGCTTTAAACATACCAAGATTACTTTAAATAGCATTGAAATATAATGGCACATTATAAACTAAGATAGTAAAATGAAAAATTCTGTCAAAACAAATTGAAATACAAAGAAAAATTTGGATGGACAATGCTGCTAGCAATATACTTGCTATATTACTGAAAACATGTAAGTTACCTAAATATTGCATCTCATTTGAAAACTTTTACATTTATTACTAATTCTGCAAAAAACCAACACTAATCACTCAAGTGGCCACGTGCTGATATTTCGATGCTGTGTATCAGAGTTCAAGGCAGAGTTCTACTTGTGACTAATAAAAGTAATGGTCTCTTAATCAAGCAGAATGAGATAAAGCAAGTACTTTAACAAAATCACATTATTGCCATGATTCATAGAACTGCTTTATCTATTTTACCCCATGGTCACAAGTTCACACTTTCTGTATCATATAAGCAGAGTGAAATTTGCTTCTAGAAGTGTTTCTTTTCATATCTCAATCTTTTTTTTCTTTTTTTTTTTTACTTTAGATTTATTCAATTACCACTTCCATGTGTATATGTAACTATGTTCAGGAAGTTAACAGCATTTTTGTTCAATACTGTGTACACTCTTTTCCTAGGAAACATGAAGCAGGAGTCTGGTTTTATACACAAAAGACTCTCTCTGTCACTTGGGCATTAACTGTCTATCTCCCAGGGAAAAGCTGTCTACTCTCAAACTGTTTTCTTCTTTGAAAGGTGACAGACTGAAAGCAGAAACTGACTTTTCCAGTTAGTTACATGAACTTACAAATGGAAACCTTTCAGCTTGACAAGGGATTTTTTTTGAAGATAAATTTATGTTGTTCTATAAGGAGAGATTATGCTCAACAAACACCCACAGAAACTAAATCAAACTGATCTTCAGGATAGTTCAGCAGTAGATCTTTTTCATATTTCAAGATTTGTTCCATGATAGTGGAAATAGGTAAAAATCCCCTACAAGAAAATGTGATTGTCATAGAAGTAATTGGGTTTTATACCTCATCCTGCTTTGCCTAAAGTGGAACCAAACTCATACTCTACATTTTAACATTTTTATTTATGTAAGGTCATTGTTATGCTCTTACAGTTCACCAGTGTCTCTTCAGTTAGGATATCTGCCTCGTTCCTAAGTTAATACATGCTTATGAATTGCTGGCATCCACAGAAGTGTACAGAGCACTTAACAGGCAAGTCATGTAAATGATGTACACAGGTACAATATTCAAAAAAAGACCAGAATATGGCTGTAGCTCAGTACTAACCATCCCTACAGTAAAACAAACATCTATTAAAACTTTGTTTTTATATGGCTATAATTATATATATTTTTTTTTAGTCACAATTATTGTAACTGTTTATTACTGTCAGCAACAGTTCACTTACCTCATCAGGGTTGGCATTAAAGGTGAGCCTGCCCTCATCTAGCTGCATATACAATTTTCTAAAAGAAAATCCTAGAGGTGGATTCTTATTGTATATAGAACAGTGACCCCAAGTGGATTTGCACAACCTATGAAAATAGAATTAATCTATTATAAAAATTCCTTCTGAATTTCATGGATTTTACAGAAGCAAAATGTAATCAACACTGCAAAGATAAATACTCAAACAATAGGAAAAGTTAGAAGTAGGTTGCTGTAACAGTTATTAAGCCTTTTGACACGTTTTTCTAAACTCTTCAATTACATGACTAGTGTTTTCTTCTCATAGAGGCTTTGGTGTATTTGAGTGCAAACACATATCCCAGTAGGTGGCATTACAATGACAATCACACAGCAGAGACCTCTGGCACTCCTAGAACCTGGACACTGGAGAACAGTGACCAGTGACAAGTTGTTCCCCTGCAGTACTATAACAAATTTAAATATTGTTTCTTCTCTTGTGCTCCACTTGCACAGTGAATTGGACACCATATCTGCACAAAATTATGCCATTAATTCAGCATTTTCCCCATCTGTCCTTCTTCACCCAACCCTTGTTCCTCTTGTCCTAACTGGCCAGTCCTTATGACTAGATCCAGCCCCATCCCTCTCTAGCTTCTCTAACTTTTCAGCTTCTTTCCCTTTTATTCCACTCTGACTCCATATATCAGTTTCATCAATTTGTGTCCCTCATCTCACAGTTTCCTTGATGATACCATCTGCAATTCCCTTTCTACACTCTCTAGATTCCTTATTGAACTGGTACTCCTGCTTCAACACACCTGCCCTGTAACTAATTAGGAACAATGTTTAGGACCCAACAGGCAGTCACTGGAGACATGGCAAAGATTCTGATTTCAGTTCTGGAACCTGGGTCTTATTTGGACTGAGCTGGGAACTGCAACCACAGTACTTGCCAAAGCTTAAACACACATGAGAAATAGTGAAGATTTTTACACAGATTATGCAAACTGAGGTTTTTATTTATTGCTAAATCAGGACACATTTTCATTAACAAAAGAAATGTGGTATGAATGTGAGTATTTGAAGCGATTTCACAAAAAATGATTGAACTGTTTCCCAGAATGAACTTCAGGGAAATTATGTATTTCCACCCCATATGTTAAGAATATATGCTGCATGCAATTAAGAATCTCTAGTATCTAGGGATTGGTCTAGGGAATTTATTTGTATTTAGGGTGGGTTTGATAGCAAGAACTGAGCACAGTACAATGCATATTGATAAACTTAAGAAGCTTACTGGTATCTTCCACTAGAATTCCTGTTTCCTATCAATCTAACAGACCCCAGCAGCAGAACAATTGTGACTAAGAAGTTATGCTGCATCATCCTTTTTCTAGGTTCAAAAGTATGATGGGAAGGGAAGCTGCTTAATTCAAATGCAGCAGGGCAAGAGAATAGATGAGGGGAGGAACAGATATAGAGCATAATGGAAGGAAAATAAACCTGAACAGCAACCCAACTTCTACAGTAGTAGTACTGTCAGTTAAGGGAGAAGAAAATGAAAGAAGTTAAAAGTTCTGACTATCTACTCTAAAGATAAGTATGATTTAATGAGTCTTTCCTAGTGCTGTAAAACAAAAAATACCAAAGAATATGCTAATGACATTTTGATATTAACTGTTTTGTCTGAAAGAATGTTCCTTTATTTATTTCCCAGACATACAAATTCTGCATATGTTATACATTAAAGTGTTTCATGTGTTAGGCTGAAGAAATTTCACTTGAGAGTAAATGACCTTTTCTTTCCTCCATAGCCATCTTCCAAAAAAGATGCACCCAAGCTGCTACAAGTGTAGTAGAGCTCTCACTCCTCTCCATTTGGAAGTCTGGCTGAATAGGTTTGCTTGCTTAAGCTAAACAACTGTTTGAAGTTCAGACAAGTATTGATACAAACACCTGAGATGTGCTTTGAGCTAATACAAAAGTGAAGACAAGTCCCTGGTTTTACCCCATGCTATCTCAAACAGCAGGTGTATAATAATACATATAACAATACACACATGTACTTGTGCTGGGCACACTTGTGTACGGAGTAACCTCCAGTAATACCCTATAGTAATCAGAAATCCAGAATTACACATTTTTAAACTATATATGTATCCTCTGTATCAATCTCATTTAACTTGGGGAACCTTTGCTAAGGTTAGAAAGAGAAAAAGCACTTACTGAGACAAATTTAAAATCTAATACTTTTTACTATGTCCAGGTGATAATTCTTTTTTTTTTTTTTGTGCTTACCCTTGCCAGAGGAGCTCATCATTAGCAAGATCCTGCCAGACACATGATGCTAGACAGAGATCAGTAGCGTTCAGGTATGACAAAATGGTAAAACTAAGCTCTGGTGGTAACATTTCCAGGTTAATGAATCCTTCTTGTTCTTTGGATTTCCTTGTCTTCAGCAGGTGGTAGATGTCAATGCCTCCTTGGGCTTGTTTGCGATGGCTTGTACTGGAAACATTGTTAGCAGGTATCCTCCTACCATGCTCCCTGGTAAGATAGCCTTGTCCACTGTATCCTTGCTGTTGCAATTGCTGGTTTCTAGCAATTCTCCAGAGTCCCTGACCCATCTGCGAGCCTGCTGGACATAAAATCCACATTAGATGTCAACAGCTACTTATAAACAGCCGTAAAACAGACTCAGCACATAAGTAAAATTTTAGGACTGATCTGAACAGGTAAAGTGAGTTCTGTCAAAGTTACGTTGACCAGGTAATCAGACTCCATGAGGCAACTGAAAAACTACTGAAAACAAAACCCATTAAAAAAAAAAAAAAAAGTTTTTTAAAAGTTTCCATGCTTGAAGAGCTACAAAATTAACAATAGGTTTCTTCAGAGAGTACCAAATATTATCTATATCCCATGCAAGTTAAGAAACCTTAGGCTTCAGAACATTTGGAATCATCAGACTTCCTTCAAAATTTAGTAAAAAACCCCTTATTTAGAGTCAATGAAGTACAATAAAACACAGGGAGAAAAAAAAAATGTATTGGGCATCACAGTGACAGACACTGAAATAAAGTTTAACAACTTCAGCAATAATGTAGTAAGGATTTTAGGTGCTCAGAAACAAGTGAATAAATATCTTTTCAAGCTTTCTTACCTAGTAGCATAACATAAAGCCTTGATAATAAGGTACCGACATACTTATACAGAGGATATAATTGAAAAAAATAGTATAAAAAGCCTTTTTATAATGTAAAAAAATTTTTAAAATATTTGCTGTTTTAAGGACCAAGTGAAGAAATTTCATGGAAGAAACAAAATGAGACAGAATTTAAACCAGTCTAGAACCAGCTGCTGAAAATCCACAAGGTCTGCTATTTGTATAGCTATTCAGCAGCTTGTATACCATTTGTTAGAACACATGTAATTTTCCTGATCATGTAATTACTTTCAGCTTTGTAGTAATCCAGGATGAATGCTTTCAGAGCTCATCATCATAAAAGATCAGCAAACCCATTGTTATAAAGCTTTTTAAGTAATGACGTCAAAAACTAAATTTTTAAATTATTTTGAGCGCGTATTTTCAATCTTCAGATTCAGTATGCCACTCAAATGCATGTTTTCAAACTTCTAATAATGCGATTTTATCTAGTAATTGAAACCTCTTGACAGCTTGGCTTTAGAAACTACCACGGTAAAAATAACATCAAGCTTGTTTATAAATCGCTGATCTTCTCTAGCTCTGTCTGCTATCTATCAAAGTCTGATTTAAATTCCAATTGTGTCTTCCTCATGTTACTTTACTGCTCCATAATAAATTCTTTTGCAGTGTTGACAAGTATGATAGGATGCTAAAACTAATCTAGATTAATGCTGCATTAGTATTAAATAAAAACCAACATGCACTCTAGATACAAACACTCTTCACTTTATGATAACCGAGCCTTACAGCTTATGCTTTGCAGCCACGATTATCCCAATAGGAAAACGTTCTTCCCTTCGATGTAAGCCTATCGAAGCTGAAGCTTCGTCCATAGCAGATGCACTGCAGCCGAGGCCTGCTGTTCCCCCCGTGCCGTGAAAGCCCTTCAATCCCCACTCCGGGCAACCAGGCTGGCGGGTGGAGGCACAGCCCGTCCCGCAGGCCCACAGCCGCCCCGGGGAACGGGGGGCCGAGGCTGCCTAAGGCCACACCGCGTCCCGAGCGGCTCCGCA
>WEIU01001151.1:1780-12486 GCA_013389925.1 Aegithalos caudatus | reverse complement strand
AAAAAAAAAAAAAAGAATACCCTGGCAATAATAATATACCCATTAAAAAATCTGAATGTAAATAGACTCAGAGAAAAAAATATTTAATAGAAAAATAAAGATTGCAAAAAATACTATAAAACTGCAAGTTAATTCACAGAAATGCATTAATTTCACATTGTTAATTTTGAATTTTTCCCTGTTTGCTGCAGGCAGAGGTACAAAGTGGTTGATAGCTACAGTTTGAGATATAGACTGACACTTTCCTCTGCAGCAGTCATGAGTGAGTTATTCCAATCTGTGCTAGCACAGCTGGAAAATTTACCTTCACACGGCTGGATTTCCATTTCAGCCTGTCATGATACACTACACTGCGTCTGTTTCTTCATGAGATACAGCATTGGTGCAATGTGTTCTCTAAGGTTTCTGCCATCACAAATATAGTCACTAAAGCCATCTATTAAAAGTAAGTTGAGATTGAAGTGCTTTGATATGAAAAAATAAATTATTTTGTAAAGAGTCAGCTCTCTCAGGGTTAGAAAAACTTACATAATACCATGATTTGAATTCACATTTCTTTCAAGTTTTTACAAGTGCCTTTTTGCAGTTGATTTATAACATTCCTGGATCAGGTGCATTTTAAGAATCTCTTTCATAGTACTTATCAATGGGTGGACTGCCTTCGCTTTTATTTTCCTCATTTCAAGGGAAATGAAAGGGACTAAAACTCACCCTGGTAATTGGTTGACATGAGGGATATAAATATGAAATAATCAATATGGATTATTCCTTCAAGAAGTCAGCAGCAAAGAAAAGGTGAGGCCTGGAAACTGGACCAAGCACAAGACCAATATGCCAGTTAAGCTTTCAGTAATTACCTTGGCTTCTAAATATGAAATAATTTCATTTAAACACTACCATTTCTTAAGTCTGTGGAGAATTTCCATTAAGAATGTGAATTCACGTGGCAATTTTCATCTTTTTCTTTACTGCAAAAGTTTAAAATGTTGGTTGAAACTAAAGATATCTTCAGTATTGGAATTGATACTCAAGCATCACAAAACAATTTTTAATTTTTTTTTTAATTTTATCTCCCTCTCTTTTAAATGCTAAGCAGCATAGGTGGTTGCTTTGTCTGATCCTGTAACCTTCATCTCACTTCCTTTCTCAATTCACTTAGAATTTTTTCTTCTAGAATTACCTGTGATTGGTGCTGTGAAACATGTTCTATAGTAAATCATTTGTGTTCACAGCTGAACTAAGTGAAAGGCACAGCTTGCATCTTGTGTGCCTTCAGCTCAAGTCTCCTCTGGCCAAAATCAGTGTGTTGATCACAGTACTGTCTTTGTAATGCAAGTAGAAGCAGGAAGCATAGAAAGGAGGAGAAATAAGAGCAAGGCAATTTTTTTACAGTTAGTGACACTAAAGCAAGACCTGTAATATCAGCTTTTTTACCTCTTTAATGGTGATTCTTGTTGTATGTGGCAGATTACAGACGCGGCTAACAGTTCTTATGTATTTATTGACCTTTTTCTACTTTAAATGGGCTAGCCATACATTTTGTTTGTTCATTATTAACTGGAAAGTGGGTGTTGACATGTTATTTACAATGTCATTCTCTGTGCCTCAAGAAATGAGCTACACCATGGTGAGGACAAAGAAATAAGCTTTCACCTGTGTAGGAGGGTTATGGTAAGCACTGTAGAATTTTTTGAGTTTATAAATAGGAAAATGTATTATCCTGCTGTGGAAAATGCAAACACATTCAATAGAAGAACTATCATTTAAGTTTTCAGAGTTTAGAATGCTGAGGAGTGACCAGCCCCACAGCAGGAAGTCTGGTTTTTGCAGTTTGCATCAGAGGTATTTAAAAACAAGATTTTAAAATTCTGGGTCCACGGAAAATGTATTCAAAACCAGTTAGCACCAACTCACTGGGTTTTAGTGTAATAAAACAACATCCTTTCAAGAAAACAATTTTATAATTAAAATGAAAGGACCAGTGCTGTGGAATACTGACTTCAAAGTCTATCAACAGAGTGACACTTTTAGCAGACATTTTGGTGGTATGTTAGAAGAGACATTTCAAAATTTTGAGACTATGAAGATTGGGGTTTACTTTACTTTAGTATACCTAAATGATAGACTTTCAATCTTTGTAATCACTTTGGGAAGAGAGCATCGCCAGAGAACAATCTGCAATTCCTTTTGCCCCTAATTTTTAGGGATTGTTTTTCCATTCAAAAATCCATGCAGGTAGCTCTCCTTAATTGTTTCTACACTGTCTATGCAGACATCTTAGGCTTCAAGCTCAGTCTCAACAATTAAATTGTAGATAGCTGCATCCTGAAGATCTTTCAAAGCATGTGTTTCTATAATTAAATTCTTGTCTGCCCTTTTAAAAATCAGTCCATGAAGCCTCTCTTATTGAGAGTTTTACCTCTGAAGGCCTATAACACATTGCCTTCTTAGTCAACAGGCTGCTGTATCTTTAGCATCATATCTGGTTTTTGTTTGAAGATAATATTGGTGGACTAACATCAAATGCCTTTAGATAAAAGTGTGACTGTCAGTTTGAAAGTCTGTACATCTTTCAGGGTATAAAGAATAATAAGGTTTAAAACCACTCCTCTATTTTGCAAGGGATATTACACACAAAAAGGTAAATCAATAACTCTACAAGTGAGTACTATGTCAATTGCTAGAGATTGCATTGTGAGAAAATGAATTCACCTCAGGGACATTTTCACCCAGATGAGGAAAATTTCTGCCTTTTGGAAGAAGGATTTCTAAAATTATCTATTCATTTTCGAAATTCTAAATGACAGGAAACTTTTTACACTGATTTGGTTATGAGAACAACCCCTGAAAAAAGTATATAGAAATAAGGACATGGTGGAAGAAAAAAACCCAACCAACTCTAAGGACTTTAAGATCTTGTGATCAAAAGCATTGTAGAAGAGGTAGGTGTAATCTTTCTCCACTGAATATGTAGGCAGCTTGTATCTTCTAATTGAAACCACTCTTTACACCTGCTAATCTTTCAGAGGAAGATTTCAAAGCCTATGGGCACTGTAAGTGCAATGCATAATTCAGTACTGTGATATGTAATATGTGATATGTGATATGTGATATGTAATTGGTCACTGAGGTCAGACCTATGGATCACTCAGCCACAGAGGTGGGGGTGATGACATTTCTTCTGTATGCATGCTCTAAGTCTTCTCCTTGACCTGTTTTCATTATTGCTGAATGAGGAATGCTTGACCTTAGTCACATTATTCTTGTTCAAAACATGCTTGTAAAAGAGACAGTTCTGTGGTAGGATACTGCTGCCAACTTTAAAAACCACAGAATGCACTGTAAGTGTTTCCATGCTCTTCACTCCCCTCTGACTCCATGTTTCTGTGCCATGATGAAAATAAGTGTTCATCTTTGTCTAAATATGTGACCTTATTTATTGAAATTTCCTTTTTTTTAATATAAAATTTTTACAGGGTCTCTGTAGCATACACATGTACTCTGAATGTCAACAATGTTTTTTCTGAAAATTTAAGTTTTGAAAATTGGAGAATGAAAGAAGCAGACTCTACATGTATACGTGTAATTAAAAATATATAAATGAGCGGTTTTGGATCTTCAACCCACTGGATTCTATTTTATACCACTGATTTTTGATTAAAAATACAGCTAGATGAGGTACATCTGGATGGCAGAGTGCAAGCAATTAAATTTCCTCATCCACGGTCTTCATGTAACATATAATAGAGTCTGGTCTACATTACCTTTGTAATTGTGTAGATATTTAAGCATTAATTTGTGACGTGACCTTATTAATCTAAATAAAATAGGGTCATATCAGTATTTACCAGAAAATCCACACATGTCTATGTGAGGTTATCTGAAGCTGACGTGGTTGTGCTGAGTCATTATGCAGATCTTACATCCTACTCTTTGGTTGGACACAACAGGGTATAGAAGATCTCTAAAGCAGTTTTTGCCATGCTGGGGATATTAGGAATCTCTTGGTTCCCCCTTCATCTAAGGACAGAGTATTACCATTTTAAAAAAAAATCCAATGCACATAATTTCTCCATTTAACAAACTCTGTTTATTTTTACATTGCTTTTTTTGTTTGGATATGACAATTAACTTTTCATAACTAGTGGGATATAAAACATAAGCTGTGAACTGCAGAAAATAAAGGTATCACAGTGTGGTAAAATCATCTCCAATGTTCCATCCTTCCATGTTAGAAGAAATATGAAACTTTGTTGGTAAAATGCTTTCCAGATCTCCATTGAAATGTCACAATAGAATTTGAGTATATTATTCTCTCAACATACGTGTGTGCTCTCAGTTTGGGAGCACAGATACTTTATAAAATGCCAGCCTTTTATCTTCAGATTGATCTGAATCAATCAGTTGAGTTTAAATTGTAGGTTTTGTTCTTCAAGATGAAAAATATATCTCATTAGATTACTCATTTCAGAATTCAAAAAAACCCTTCAGAATTTTTTTCTTTAAACAAAGTCATATGCAAACATTTTCTTTTATTTAAAAAAGGGAAAGAGTATTTCTCACTTTTAGTTTTAAATATAAAAAAATCTGTAAAAATTCAGAACAGTCTAGGTATACAATATTTCTAGGCCCAAATACTTTTCTGTTTCACATATTTGATACTGATTCTGTATGATGCATTGATTTATTTCCAAAGACTCTGTGAATACAAAAGCTTAACAGTTCATTGTAATTATAGATCAATGTGATTTACAATAAAGACTTGGCATTAGGATCTTGGCTAGCACATCATAACACACAATTGTAACATGCACTTGTTATTCAATTCAGTGTCTTTGTCATTTTGTATTTCGTACTCCAGAGAGATTTCAAAATTAAATCAAAAATGACACTAAACATGAGGTGCTTCAGCATACACTGTCATTATGAAACTATCTAAGCAGATGAACCAAAACCAAAAAGAATCGTCTTTACAGCATGAAGCCATTATCATTTCCTTTTCTGAGTTCTACAATGAAAAGTCATGTAAGTAGCAGTAAATCCTACATGTTTGACTACACTAGCTAATTAGGAAATAATTATGCCATGGCATTTTGTCAAATTTCCTGGCGCTCCATTAATGTGCATTTCAGATTTAGCACTAGAATGCTGAATTATTTCTTATCATTTGTTGCTTTTGATATTTGATGTTCTTATTTTGCACAATAAATAAATAAAACCTGGTTGATAGATGATATAGAAAGTTTCTGTGTTTAATTAGCTCTGGAAAGGGCAGACAAATGAATTGCCACAAAACTGTTTTCATTGCTTATATCCTTTTGCTTTTGCAAAACACTGAGAAACAGTTCAAGCTGAGAGAATTTCCTGATACTTATCAGCCACCCACAGTTTCTTCTGACCATATGAGAAACTTCAGTGTATGATGTAAGTGTAAAAAGAAATGAGTGAATCCTCTCTGGCTATTGATTCAGATTAAGCTTCCTCCAGCATCTGTAACCTTCCCTCCAGAGTTGGTATTATAGTGATTTATTTAATGTGAAATTTTCAGAAACAATTTGTCTGGCATTGCTTTACATGAACACAAATTCAGGGACAAATGGAAAATAGAAATAAATAACAGAATTTGTTAGTGAATCAGAGTAATTATTCCATGTATTGAATTTAACATTTCCTTATCAGACTTTTTTTGACATTGTTTCTGTCCTTCAGGTGCTCCATCTTCATATAATGAGTAACACAGGGAACGTTGTAAAATTACAAATTTATCTTTGTTTTCTTTCCCTGTACTCCACTCTGATGAGATCCCACCTGGAGCACTGTGTCCAGCCCTGGGGCCCCCAACATAAGAATGACACAGACCTGTTGGAGCAAGTTCAGACCAGCATGATCAGAGGGCTGGAGCACCTGTCCTGTGAACACAGGCTGTGAGCACTGGGATTGTTCAGCCTGGAAAAGGCTCCAGGAAGACCAAGCAGCAGTTTTCCAATACCCAAAGTAGGCCTACAAGAAAGCTGGAGAGAGACTTTTACAAATGTGTGTAGTGAAAGGAAAAGGTATGGGTACCTTAAAAACAACTGGTCTTACTATAAAAACTTGAGAACAACTGGTCTTACTATAAAGTAAAGGAATTCAGTGCCTCAAACTCTTCCTCATCCTTTATCACTATGTTTCCTCCCACATGCTCTAAAGACCCTTAGACCCTCTTTGGATGATGATGAAGTTACAGAAACATTTTTATTGTCTTTTATGGCACTATCCAGAAAAAGTTATAGTTGAACTTTTGACTTTTAATTTTCTCCCTGAATAACCTCAAAACATCCTTGTAGTTCTGCTGAGTTTCTTACCTGTTCTACCAAATGTCATAAATTGTCTTTTCTTTTCTTGAGTTCAGAAGAAAACAAATTTCTCTGTTTAGTCAGGTTGGTCATCTTCACCATTGACTCATTTTAGTTAACTCTGAAAAGCTGTATTTCATTAGCTTTCTCTTTTAAGCATTCTACCAAAATAATTGATGTATTTAAGACAAAAGTAATTTATTTTAAAGTTGTAAAGCAATGAATGAACTTTTTAATAGCTTTTCCTCTTTATTTAAATACTACCACAACACGTTGCTGGAAGTTTAAAATGAAATATTATTATGCATTAAGCAGGAGTTTAATTTTACAAGACAATTTCTAATTTAACATTTTAAAAAATCACTGTAGGCTGTTATTTGAAATTACGGTCCCAGAAATTATAAATTTTTATGACTTTTTATGAGCAGTTTTCCAATAAAATTTTTAAAAAGGTGGAGTCATAACATTTGAGTAAGTTCTTATTATGTATAGTTAGTACAGTGCTTGCCATTTAATATTAAGTAATACTTAATCTAAACTAAGTAGAGAGCATTATATATAAATATATAATTATACATACTTCCAATGTTTTATTATCTATGTTTCTCAGTGGACAAATGTGTTTGTTTCTAATCTGTTTTTCTAACAGACTTTTCTATGTATATTAACTATTTTTTCCAAATTTGCAACAAAATTATTACAATTAGTCATGCTATTTAGGAATGCCAGAATTTAGGATATATATTGTTTACTCTGCTCTTTTTCACTTGTATCATCCTGTCGTGTGGATTTCCAGAAAGTGACTTAATGTATATTAAAAAAACAGTGGAATCATGCACTGCAGCAAGAGATTTCTGTCTTCAAATCATGCCTCAGATATCTTTTGTTTGCGAATACTGATTTGTTACCAACTGTGAGATTACAGATGCAAAGGATTTCAAAAGCTATAGCCCTGTTCTTGCATGTAACTCCAAGAATCTGACATAAATCTGAAAATGCATAAGTTATTCAGCTCTGGCTGCAGAGTTTCTGAGAACAGGTAAATATACTCATTTTTCATGTAACATGCTTAGGAATCATTCTGCTGCTCTAAAAAATAACTCATCCTATCTAATTTTGTATCTGTTGAATTTAAAATAGCTGGTTGGATTACACCTGTATGCAGCTCGAAAATGAGGAAACATCATAAAACAAGGACTCACGTTTCCCTGTGTGAGAGAAGGGGAATACTCCTTTTCTGTGGAGAAGTGAATGTCTTTAATGAAGACTGGCAAATTAGCTAGATAGATAAATTAGATAGGCAAATTAGAAGATACAAAAAATTAGTTGTATCAAACTGGGAAAATTCAAGAGAACTAGTCAGTAGTCAAAACAGTCTTCTTAGAGATGAACAGATAAAAATCTGTGCTCAGTGTGGCAGTTACTGTTTTAGTTGAAAGTTAAGCTAGAAAAATACATGATAAAGACACAGATAATAAAATGTCCATTTGTTTTTATGGGTTAATATCAGGAAGAATCTAGAAGAGTTATATAGGTTGATGTATCTGTGCTGATAGTTGCAATTCTAGAAGAATTATTTATTCATCTGACTTTGTTGGTAGTTACTAATGATACATTTAACAAAGGCAGCAGGTAAATTTCAGCAGAAATTTCAATGGCTATTAATTACTTGATGTCAGGGAGAATATCCTCTAGAACTCTCATTGTATTTAACTCTTTCTATACATAGGCACCCATTACAGCCACTAACAGAGATGGGTTAGGTTAGACGAACACCTTAGAAGAATTCTCCCAGCTATAGATTCAGGCTCCTAACTTTGCATCTCCAAATAGTGCTCTGCATTCCAGATATGTGTTTAAACTCCTTTTATAGGGAGTGGAGAACTAGTCCAACACTGTAGAGTATCATTTTGATGACCTGCATCCACATTCAGCTGTTTGGTTTTTTTTTTGACAATACTTACTGACAGATCATTTCTTGACCTCCCTGAAGCTATTATCTGTTTCTCTCTATTCTCAGGTTTTATTTGAAAGAAAGTAAATCTCAAAACATTTTGTTTGTGAAGTTTAGATGTGAATTGACTACAAGCAACCCAAAGGTGTGTGAAAGAAAAATGAAATGAGTCTGAAATACAACACAGTCATCCCTGACATTCTTGGAGAAGAAAATATAGAGAAAAGGTCATATTTGGCAGATGTTTCCACTCCCAAATCTATAATTTTTGCACCCTTAATTAGCTGATTTAAAAAATGGTGTGAAAGAACTTTTATTATCTGTGGTTCATGTTTTCAGGATTATAGTCTCTTGCTAATTTTCTGTAAAGAAGCAATGTGTAATGATGCCAAAAATTAGTACAGCTTTAGCACTATAGTCAGTTAATTTTTGTACAAACCTTAAAAGGAAAAGTGCAGGGATCTTTTTGGGGCTCTAAGCGTAACTAGGGAGAATCAAGGTTGTGACTCTAACTAAAGCCAAGAGCTAGTACAGCCATATTGTGAATGAACTCAGAGATAGTGATGGAGCCTTGTTGTATTCCATGTTATTTCTCATTTTGTTTTCTTCTTTGAACTGGTGTCCCCTTTGCCTTGTTATACACCAACAATGTTTTTACATGAGATGCTTGGTGTTCCATGACTAGTGAAAAAACTAGAGTGAATTAATTAGATACAAAAATAGTAGAATAATATTATATACATGCTTATAACATTAATAACACCTCAGAGAATGGTGAAACATATAGGAAGGAAACAACCCAAACTATGAAACTTTTCTCTTTCACTATCACAAGGAATGTCTAGGTGCTTGTGTCAGCAAACATATTCATCCTACAAAGAAACATTGCTGTCACAGTGAGGCAGCTTTTCAGTTACAGCAAAATAAAAGTTTATCTTCTGTAGAAGTATCTTTTGTTTGTCAGAGACAGAATTTCCTAGAATAAATGGTGCTGCCCTTCTGTTAAAGTCCATAACCACTAAATCTGTGTAACTGAGGATTCAGCATCCTATCTCATATCTTATCATTGGCCAGTTTTAATACCCTTTATCTCCCCAGAATATTTGTCAAGGACTTAGAAATCATCTTCAAGGTGCAAAGAAATATCTTGCTGAGAATCTTAAATGAGTGAATTTCTCCCAGCATAAATAACATTGGAAGAAAATACTATTATTCTTATTATTACTATTATAACATTTGGTTAATAAGTACACTTGGTTAATGAATAGCAGTGGTAGCCTACAATGATTAAGAGAATCCCTGTATTGCTCTAATGTAACACAGAATATGGTGGTATTGATTCAACAAAAAACTAGGTGCTTGTTAAAATTTCTCATATTGAGATTATTTCACCAGAATATCAGATAATTTTTTTTACCTGTGGCCATTTAATATGCCCAAGTTATCAGTTTCTAGTGGCCTTCTGACTCTAAGATAATAGCTGTGCCCTCCTACAAAAACTGTTCTTTGGCTGAATCCTTTTGTGGTCTGTGCTTGAATGTGAGTAGGTATCTCACTCTGTTAGAACTTTTGTTAAGAGCTGTGACAATTTTACATGACAAACCATTGTGTTCATGAAAACATTTCAACATTTAAAGTAGTTTAGATAGCAGGGTTAGTTGGTGTCAAAAATAGAATAAAATCAGCCATGAGATGATTTGTGTCTGGATTCATCTGGTAAAGTGTGGTAAACTACACCCAAGTCTGCCATCTAGATCATGTATATTTATTTTATCACAAAATGGGAGAAAACATCTTTGGTTCATCTTATCCTATAAAAAAATACCTGAAGTACATAGAAATGATATAGACAAAATAGGTCAGTTTAACTGAGCTTTGAGCCTATTCTTTTTGTTTGACTGAACAGAAGCATAGGGTGACCCATGCAGATGTAGAAGTTAAACCCTAAAATGCTTAAATGGGTAAGGTCAGTCCCACTCAGCCTTAAACCATAAGCAAAGAACTTGAAAGTGTTTCTGTCTTTTTACCTGACAATACAGTTCATAATATTAAACCAGTCACAGGCCCTGCCTGTTAATATCAGTTAACACACTACTCAAGAATTTGTACCAATTTAATAGCTGAATCTGACGCTGGACTTGAAAGATCTCACAAATATAGGCTGAAGGGAAGTAAAGAGAATAGCTATGTCCTTTCTAGGATATCTTATAACCCTATGTAAATCTTTTGAGTTAACCTTACAGCACACAGGAATTGGAGAAACACTGTAAAGTTTCAGGTAGAGTTCTAATATTTTTAATGCTCATCAACATCTTTATTGTAATCAAATGCAGTAATAATATCTTGTACTAATTTTCTCAGGGGTGGAGTTAATTTTAATTATGGCCGCTTGTATGGTGCTGGCTTTGATTTGTGAC
>WEIU01001150.1:30842-44038 GCA_013389925.1 Aegithalos caudatus | reverse complement strand
CGGATTAAATTTAATTTAAAAAAGACCTCCAGTTTTCACTTCAAAATGTTGCTATTATTATATAATACTCTGGACTTTACAAAATTTCTGTGATAGAAAAAAAACCCTTCACATCCAGAATTATTGATGGTAAAGTACAGGTTTATGTCAGAGAAAAAGAAAATATTTTCTTCAACTAAATTACATTTTCATTATAGCTTTTAGCTTCATAAATAAAATTTCTTGATCAAAACTGATTCAAGAACTGATATTTTCTCAGGTCATTTTGCTATCGTAAGTGAAAATAAATTACATTTTTGTAATGTTTAATAATATGATACTGAAATCTAAGAAGCAAAATAATATAGACATGAAATATCACCTCTACAATCAATCTATAGCTATCTGCTACACACAAATTTACCCTGATAGAAAATGTTGAACTTTAAGAACAGAGCTGACTTGTACAGTATTCCTTGTGGTGTATGGAAATTCCAGCCTGCTGGACTCTGACCACAGTAGGGTCAGGTGAATATTCAGTACAGCAGTTAAATTATGCAACACGAGTTCAACACCTTAAAACCCCCAGTGTTTTAGATATGGTGGGATAGAACTGCAGTAGGTAGATGTCAGAAAACTAAAAGGCCACAGTATTAAGACATTAAACCACTTAATAAGGGTTGTTTTTCTCATTCCTCCTTTTCCTATTAGAAACGGTTATTGCCAAAATGGGATTCACTTTCAGATGTTTCTGGTTATGTTCAGCTTTATGTTCCCTGTTAACTCAATCTGATCTGATGTGAAATGATGTACACTGCGGGAGTTCTCAGTTTTTCCAAACCACTGCTCTGGGGTATTTTTCTGTCTTTCTAATGCTGCAATTTTACTTTATTTTAAAATGAATGCTACATGTACTGATCTTGGATGGGGAGTCAACCACTGCTTTATTCTAAAAGCATTTCCCTGATCTCTTTTGCAATTTAAGATTTGGCTGTGTGCTCAGAATGTTTTGCTAACGAGATATGGAATAAAATAGACAATAATGAGCTTTTGTTTGAACTGGAAACAGTGCAATACATTTTACTTTAGAGAATTCCCAGTACACAAAGCTGGGTGCTTTCTTAACATGCACAATAAAATGCACATAAGGAATGTGGCCTGAGATGCCTCCTTTCCACTTCTTTGCCCTTGAGGGGTGGAAGGGTGAGACCTCAGCACATGTGCTTTTCAGTTTCAAAAAGTAATAGAATTCCACGTCTTCTGCAGTGGAAAAATCAAGTGTTATTAGTCACTGGGAGTAACTTGTGGCTTGAACAACCCATCCTGTTCACTTCTGCAGAGGCTCTGGTTTGAAGTAGAGTGTTCTAGTATATAAGCAACTGTGGACCAGTATCAAATACCTCAGAAAAATAATCTCAATGGCCTAGGATCCCTTATTTGGACAGTCTTGCCTGCCCAAAAGCCCTGATATCATGGAAATGAATTTACTTTTTTTCTTTTCAGTTTTGAGCGAATCTTAATGTGTATTTTGTCTCTGCGAGTATCTATTGTAGGACAAAGGAGTTGGTTTTCATGCTCTTTGTCTTGGAGCTGCACTAATCATTGCCCATTCCATTTAAACACAGGATTTAAAACCAGCTGAGCAGGCAGGAAAGAGCTACAGTGTGCCCAAGAAGTTACCTGGACTGAAAACTCTGGGGCTGTGGGACATGAATACAAGTTGCCTTCTCCATAATAAACCATGAATATCTACAGACACAAACTATCAAAGATAAGTGTGTGAAGTTCCCTGTGGTCCAGACACAGAGAAAGCATTGATTTTGTTGGGAGTTTATGTGTGAAAGATCTGAATCTGGGAAATGACAAGCACTTACAACTCAATGTGAAGCCAATAAGGCTTGTGAGTGCTCAGTTGGCATTTCAGCTATTCATTTCAGCTGCTCAGCAGTGTAAGGTGAACATATGATTCTGAAAGTCTGTACACTAATGTGACTTTATTGATTGAAAGCAACTGCTCTGAGACAAATAGGATTTGTCTTTTAGTTCCTAATTTCACAGTGTAGACAGCATAATATTCTGCAAAACTAATCTTTGTAACATGTCTGTCTTTCTGATCCTCTTACCCTGCCATTTCTGTTTTTCAGTCGACAAAAGCAGCATCAAAAGTACTCTTTTCCATGCCTTTTTAATGCTTAGATTGTTCATTATTTCCATCCAAGCGACCCAAAAGACAGGCATTTTCTTCAAGTGGAACTTGACCATCACAGTTTTCCTGAACAGGTTTATTCTACTGACTCTTAAAAAACAGTTTCCTGTTTTAGAAGGAGAAATCCTGTCTCTGTGGAAGGAAACGACAAGAAATATTTTCCTTCCCAGTGGTAAAATGCAAGGGTCTTTGTAGTAACATAAATCTCCTTTGCACGTCAAGTGCAACACCACTGAAGCAGTCTAGAACCTAATCCTTGTGCAATGCCAGACCTTTGTTAATTCTGAGTATGTGCAGGAAGATTTTTTATGGTACTTTAAACCTAAAAGCAATCTTTAAAAAAATCTTCTAATGAGTTAAATAAATGTCATCATTTTTAAATGCATAACCTAGAGATTATATTTTTCAAATTCACCAGAGCAATTAAGACGACATTAAATTTTTCCAAGTGCCATAATATAAATGGCAGTTTCTCTTACATACCAAGTGAATTTAATTGACACAAATTTCCACTGAAATTGCTGACATTATCAATTGCTATGCTTTATACATATGCGACAGTGATTAGAAAATTAACATCATTATGTTATTTCTAGTGATGGCCTATCTCAAAAAAGGATATATATGGACCCTTTTTTTACATTCGTGGGACTTTTCTAAAGTTATAAAAATTAATGAAATAACATTCATATTTGTCAAATATTCTAGTCTTTTTATTACCTGTAGATATGGCTAAGACAGATTGAAATTTAAATGCAGGTCTAAAAAAGTATTCACCTCCAAAGGTACTGCAATGAAGAATAGCTAATATTATATCCACTCAGTGCAAAATCACAGCACCAAGATCTCTCACTGGTTATAATTTGCCTGCACAACCTCCCTCTCCCCCTCAAAAAAACCCACAAAAAATCCCCAAATAAACAAAAACAAAAGCAAGCCAAAAAATCCCAACAAATCAATGAGCTAAAGTACAAAATGATAATTTGGAAAGTTGTTTATAGACCCAGACAAGCTTTCAGTCTTTAATGAGTTTTAAAGTAAAATCATATGACAAGAGTTTTCAGCATTAAGATTTTGGAGAAACACTTGAATATGTACTCTGTGGTTGAAGTGTACCTGTACAATCAAAATTTTGTGTGCGCTTTTTAAAGATTTAATAAATACTGGATTATATGACTTGAGTTTTCCTTTTCTCATAGTAACAGCAGGAGAATGCCAAAGTGTGCCAGATTAGGATGCTTAAACATGTTGGATTAGACAAGTAAATGTGTGAAAGTGAAAAACATCTTTCTGACCTGTGTGTTTGGGTAGAATTTGTCAAAAACCCTTCCCTAAAACTTGAAAATGCTTAATGTCACAGGGAATAAACTATAAAGCAGATTAATTTGTACAAATCCTGATCCATTATTCAACCGGGACATGGGCTTTCAGACTCTCAGGGTACAGGTTTGCATCCTTCCTGCTTTGCATATGTAACAGAGCTTTCCATGCTTATGTTCACTTTACCACCACTGAGACAGCAGCTTTCAAAAGGAATTGTGAGGATAGGTGGAAAAACACCTTGTAAGTTTTTAAATACCCTGACAAACATGTATTTGTAGTCCAGTCTCTGAAGCTACATCTTCACCAATAAAATGCTTTTTTTATTTTTCTTTGCAGTGCTGAGCCAGACAAAGCTCAAAGTCCTGTCTCTATACAATTAAATTCTCCTAACTTCTGAAATAGGATGTTCACATCAGGCTGTCTGGTGACAAAACCTCTTTTGCTGATGCATTGACTCCTGGAAAGAACCTACAAGTTGTTTCAGAGGCTTCTGGATGACAAGGGCTAAAATTACAATAGGAAGACTTTAACATGTTAACAGCACGTTTATTGATTTGCAAGTGTGGTCACTTTTTACAAGAACATCCAGTGTCCTGTTTTCCTGTTTTTCAGGGTTTTAGCAAGGCTAACATAAAATAGTTGAAAACTTGCAGCATAAGAGAGAAATGGCGTGCATCATCAGCTCCAATTTTTTCCATCTACCCAATTCAGCTGACAGACCAGGTCTCTGATCAGAGCACTCCTAGATGAAAACTCTGTTTTTGAAACACAGTATTAACCTGGGGAAACCTTAATCCCATCATGCTTCAAATCAATCCATGTTATCAATCAGATTCTACAACCCCTTCACCATATTAATTTATAACACTATTTATTTATACAAACAACCTGATTAGTTCTTCCTGATGCTGCATTTTGTTTGCCCTAATCTGTTTTGGAGATGACAATGTCTCTTTGAAATTACTCAGACAATAATTATCTTCCTATTTGGTAAAGCCATAATCAGGTCTTCCCTTCCTGTGAAGGAAAACTTCCTTCCCACAGAAATAGAAAATACCCAAGTCTCAGAGCAAATATTTTCTTATGTTTGAAATTATTCACATTTTCACTAATTTGCAAAAAGATGTGTTAAAAAATATAACTGGAATTACAGTATGTGGTTTATTGCTGAATCATTTGAAATCCAGCATAACCAGTCATTCTGAAGCGGTAAGTAGCAAAGAGTGCTATGCAACAAGTTTCTGATGTTTTAGAGATATGCCAGGACATCAGCCCTTGTGAGGCTGGCACAGGATTACTTTCCCCGGTACAAAAGAAGTAAAAAAAAGATATTTCTGCAAAGCTATTCTAGTAACTCATCAGGAAAAAAAGAGTTGTAAGTGATCTCAAGATTGTGGTCTGTGGCAGAGATTAAATGTCACATACTGAGATTTTATTGACTCATTTTCTGCCAACTCTGCTTAAAGGAATGGCTTTTCAAGCAAGACTTAATGGATGGTTACTCACAAGTTTCTCAGTCTCTTAGGATTCTAACCATGACATTTATATTTCATAAAACCTACTTACATAAAGTAATAGCCACAGGCAAGTTTTCTTTGTGTACAAAATATGATTTCTACTGTTACATTTTTGCTGGAAATGACCTCTTCTTGGGAGGAATTGCCAAACCCAGAGGTATGTTTTCTTTGCTTTATGCTAGTTTTCCTTTTTTCTTCCCCTAGAAAGCCGTTTATCCTTGTGCCTTTACAGTATTAAAGGAGGGTTACTGTTCAAGGCTTTCTTTAGCTCTTACTGATAACAGTGTCAACATTAAAATGTTTCTAGTAGATTTAGACTCCTTCCAGTTATTGTGCTGTACAAATGTGTCTGAGGCTGTCTAACTTTCAGCCTTCTGGTAACGTGCCACCTGCTGAGCATCTGAAATTACAACTTCTGAGATGCATTTATGGATCAACTGGCACTCAGTCCCTGACCCTGGAAGTACTGAGAGGTTATATTCTGGTAAGGAATTTGAATGTTGAAACACATAGGTGTTAAGGATGTTCTCACAAAAGCCTCCCTCACAGATTACGGAATCGGAGTATATTTATTGTGAACATTCTCAATATACAAGTAAGCAGACCTTGAATGCTCTTTTGATGAGACTCTGGCACAGTGGGAGATAAGGGATAACCAGCTTCTTTCTCCCTGGCTGTCTGATTAACATAGGACAAGCTGTCTTTGACATAAAAAAAGAAACATTTTCATAGGCTGTGGAGAAAGGTAACTTCTCTGACAGGTAAGGCAAGACACTTTGACTATGACTCTGTTTGATAATCACTTCTTAGAGAAGATCCTTTCTACTTACTACAGAGCAAATCTAGGCAGAGGAGTGAATCCCATTCATGTTGTAAATAGTTTCCTAAAACAATGTTACGCCTTTTCATTTCTTATGTTAATATTTAATTACTGAATAAGCTTCATAAATTGTAGAAAATAAAAAGTATTTATATGGGTAGATTAATGTAATAACTAAAGCACAGTATCAAACCATATATTTTTAGTTTTAACTTGTCATAATAGCAAAAATATTGCTTAACACTGCATGGGGTAGTGTAGTCTTGCTACTGATGCACACAGATCAGTGTATCTGTGAACATAAAAGTAATTTTGATACAATATTTAACTGTCTTTACTCCACTGTAGTAGAGTATTTTCTATCCAAAAAATCATAGAATCATAAGATAATAAAGTGGTTTGGGTTGGAAGGGATCTTAGAGGTCATCTCTAAGATGGGCAGGGAGACCTTCTGTTAGTCCAGGTTGCTTGGAGCCCCATCCAACCTGGCCTTGAGCACTCCCAGGGATGGGGCAGAAACAGCTTCTCTGAGCAACCTGTGCATCCTCACAGGGAGGAACTTTTTTCCATGTATCTAACATAAACTTAACCTCAGTTGGAAACAATTTCCCCTTGTCAAATCACTTGTAAATAGTCTTTCTCCATCTTTCCTGTGGGGTCCCTTCAGGTACTGAAAGTCCACAATTTGGTCACCCCAAAGCCTTCTCTTTTCCAGGTTGAATACCCCCAGTTCTCTCAGCCTTTCCTCACAGCAGAGCTGCTCCAACCCTCTGATCACCTTGGTGCCTCCTCTGGCCTGGCTCCAGCAGGTCCCTGTCCTTCCTGTGCTGGGAGCCCAGAGCTGGATGCAGCCCTGCAGGTGGGGTCTCAGCAGAGCAGGGCAGAGGGGCAGAATCCCCTCCCTGCCCTGCTGCCCATGGGGCTTTGGATGCAGCCCAGCACACAGGGGTTTCTGGGCTTTGAATGTGCCATACAGTTCAGTCCTAAATCTCCCAAGGAGGATTATTTGCTTGGACTAGCACCTCACAATTTGTGTTCTCAAGGCTCTGGTTTGTCTTAGAAAAAGAGCAGACTTGCATTTCTTTAATATATAGATGGAGCAAATGATGCTCCCCTTTGCGAAACTCAACCTAGACATAACCATTGATAATCTCTAATTCTGTGATGCATGTGAGAGTTAAGGACAATATTTGCAATAATGTATGTGGAAAAGCATAGTATTGAGGAAACCAGGCTTTGAAGTTGATCTTTAAGTGCTCAGAAGTTCCTAAGGTAGCAGTCTAATTTTAGCCAAACAGAAAGAATTTGACAATCTGCATTTGTTAAAGCCTAGAAGTAATTTGTAGATAAAGGAATTAATTGCAGCTCAAACCACTTATTTAATTTCATAAGCCCATGCTGTTTTACTGTCATAACTTCTGGCTCAGCAGGAAAAAGTTCTCATGTAGATGTAGACAAAAAATGCAGAAATTTTTACTGTAAGCTGTATTAGATATGTGGTTATAAACATTGCTTTCTGTCTTTTTTCTCAACCACAAAGGTTAAGCCTGACTGACTTTGTGGAAACCATGTAAATAGAAAAAAAATTAAATCCTCTCATTCTAGTAATTGGCTAAGTCTCTTTTTCTTCATGAAGAAAACCACTGAATTACATTTCTCATTAAAGCAAAAAACAAACAAACAAGAAGAAAAATCACAAAGTGTATATCTTGTGGAGCCCAAGATTACACAGAATTCTTGCACAAATACTGAGTACAGTGGGACAATCCCTTCTCTCAACTGTGCTTTTATGTGTCCCAAGATTGGCTTGGCCTTTTTGGCCACCAGGAGACATTGTTAGCTCTTATTGAACTTATCACCAACCCAAACCCCCAGATGAATTCTGTCTGACTGCACTCCAGCTTCCTGTCCCTCACCCTTGCCATAACCCAGAATTACACCATTCCATGTGCAGAATCCAGCATTAAAATTTCATATTGCTGGGGTTTGCCCAGAACTTGTATTTATCAAAATCTCTGTAAGGAATCCCTACCTTGGATGTACTCACAGCTCCTCCTAATTTGGTTAATTTTCATTATGTACAAAATGAAGTAAGCCAGCAATTTGGCAAATGTCCTTAGTGTCCTTAAGTGTGCATCAACTTCCGTGTCCAGGCATTGATAAAAAACATTGAAGTGATCTTATTTTGCCTTTCTTAAAGGACAGAGCAGTAATTTGTCTTCAATGTGTCCATTCCTTGCCTTTTTGCTTGCTTGACTCTAGCCCCCAAGACCTCCCTCTCCAAAATATCTGTCAAAATATAGATTGAAATATAGCTTAACTTCAAGAAAATTCAGATCTCTATTGGAACTGATAGATTTATGCTTTAGCTTGTCCTTCATCCCACTCTGAAGGAAAAAAAAAAGGGTTAAGAGATATTCTTTGAAAACCCACATTATTACTGAGCTGGTAAGGGAAAGATGGCCAAGAAACATTACAGAGGGAGGTTTTGGATGGGGTGGAAATAAAGTAAAAGAGAAAAGGAAGTTTTATTTTCACTCTTTTTTATTAGAAAGAGCTTATTGCAGATGAGGCCTGTATCTAGTTTTGATAAGAGAACACAGATTGAGAAAGCCTCTGAAAATAATCTATTTTAAGCCATCTCAAGCATGGTCAACTAGGGCAAGATGTCCTGGACAGTGTCCAGTTGTGTAAATAAGAAATTTTAATGATAAATTTATTACAGGTCATCATCATCACACCAAGGAGTTATTTCTCTGAACATCCTAAATGGATTATGAGTATACATATATGATTATACATTTGTCCCAAAGTCATTGTGAAGCAGATAGGTTGCAATTGCTGTTTTTCTTAATTTTGTACATAATGAAAATAAACCAACTTATTACAGTGATACATTGTATATGTACTGGCTCTGCATTTGCCTAGAATTAATTTTCTCCGTACAATCTTTTATAATACTATGTTTTTTGTTTGTGATCAAAGCAGGGTTGACAACCCTGTATTGAGAGCAGAATTTGCACAACACCAGGGCGTTTTCTGCCTCTCACATTATGCCACAAAAAGGAGGATGAGCTGTGCCAAAAAATTGAGGGGGGCAGAGCTAACTGGCCTAATTGTCCCAAGGAATATTCAATACTGAATGACATTATAATCAAGAATAAAATCTGTGAGATGAAGGAAAGGGCAGAGGAACATTTTCAGAGTGATGATGTTTGTCTTCTCAAGTCACCATGACAGGTGCTGGAACCCTGCCCTCCTGGGCATACTGAACATGCCTGCCCATGGGAAGAGGTGATTGAATTCTATTTCCTTCTTTGCTTGCACATGCAGCTTTTATCTTACCTATTAAACTGTTTTTAATTCAACCTATGGGTTTTCTCACTTTTCTCCTTCTGATTCTCTGCCCCATCCTACCAGATGAGGGACAGAGTACAGAGCACACACCTGGGTGAACTTAGCTATCAGAGCTGACCCACAACAGTATCATGCTTTCATCCCTAAGAGAGAAAACGATGCAGCAGGATCTGATTTGGACAAAGCTGTAGCAAGTTATATTCAATTGCCTGCTTCATGATGGTCTGTCTACATGATACTGCACCAGTCATCAGGAGCATCTGTGAAATTTTCCTCAAAGTCATGGGTAAGGGTAACAAGACACTATTGCAAAGATGTTCCAAGAAATCAGTGGCTCCCAAGCTCTCATTTGTGTGAGCTGGTTGGTCAGATGTAAGCAATACGGCATACAACTGCCGAAGTATCACACTGTGTGTGAGCTTAAAATTCTTACTGGGAGGCAAACTGCAATAACTAGGTCCTGAAACTATATTTATGTACTTAAAGAACTGCCAGCTGAACTACTAGTTAGTTTTGCTGTGACTCTGCTTCTGTGCATGTATGTAACCAAAGGCATTTCTTCTCAAGGACTTACCTTTACAAAACAACGATAACTCATTTTAGAAGATCTCATCTTATTTTCCTTGTATTTGTTCTTTTCTCCAGTTTCTCCAAAACTTTTTTCTCCTTTTCTTTATAAAGAGATAATTTTCAAATTCTCTCCCACTTTTGCATTGCTTTGCAGTTTCTCCTGTTTCATCTTGATTTGAGTTTGTGGGGTGTTTTTTTTGTTTCCCTTCCTCCACCCCAGACTCAATACTTTAGAATTTGTAGATGGTTGTGCCTTTTCTCTCTTACCAATTATACTCCAGCAGATGTTTGTAAAATAAAAGTGACAAGTTAGTCACTTTCCTGTCTGTATTGAACTGTGGACAAAAGACTGAACTTGGTGCAGGGAGGAACTGAGTAATCAGCCTTCCTTTACAGCCAGATTCATGTTTAAAAGAATTCAGAAAAATGAATCATTCTAAAAACTGATAATACAGTACTTTGCACCTTGGGAAGTCATTTCAGGCTCTGGCAGATGAGCTCCAGCATCAGCAATTTAAGACAAAACTGTGCCCAACTCTCTGTCCACCCACAGATTAACCTTCTGTAGCAGTGTGTCACCCTGCTTTGTGCTTCCACTCATTTGCTGCCACTCAGATTAACTGAGACTTGTTCCTGGAGAACACAACAACTAAAATGTGAATACAGTTTTTCTCTATTGTAGATGTAATATTTACACCTCTATCACTTCTTTAAATTATGATTATGATCCAAAAGAGCAGAAACTTAGTGATGGCTGAGGCACAAGAATATTTCTGTGCATCTGGACAGAAATAGGTCTTAAATCTTTACATTTTTTGGTTAATTAAGGTCCATTTGGGTTCATACTAATACACCACACACCCAGCAGAGGGGCAATTGGTGGTCTGGGAGGAAGGATTAGAGAAGAACAACCTAAAAGAAGTGAATTGTGAAGTTTTAAAGGAAATAAAATAAACTTTTTTTTTTAAATTTTTTTTTTTTTTACATTTAAAGGTTTGCTCATTTACATGAGTTATGCAAGGTAATTGCCAATGACTTGAGAGGTCATTAGCCATCTCAGTTACCACTCCAAATTATCTGAAAACATCTAATTCATATAAGTACACTGCAATCTATCCTTTACTTACTATGACTTAAGGTCTTATTCTTACATCACTATTTCTAATTGTTTCAGCCATCTGATGGTAGGTGACTATTTTGGGGAAAACAAATGCAAAAGGGCAATAAATACCTCAGCTTACTCAGTTCCTTTAGCCAATAATTTTCCTTCTTTTGGAAGAAGCAGCATGATCCTTTATTTCTCTTTGTTTCTCCGCTCTCTACATTGCAAATGGACAATATTTCATTATATACACTTGACATCCTTTGCTGGCACCAGTACGGAACCCTGACTTTTTTTGCTTTTGTTCACTGCTTTATTTCTGTCTTTCCTAATCACTGTTTTACTTGAAATATATTTAGACAATATATGTGTTGGCCAAGTAGACCTCTTGTTATTCTTTTGTTTTATCTTTCTTAATGGAATTGTTTCCTTTTGAAACTTCTGGAACTGGCATTTGCTTAAAGAAACATTATTGCCACCATCATCATCATCACCATCATCATCACCATCATCATCATCATCATCATCATCATCATCATCATCATCATCTTCACTATCATTTGGTTGTGGAACCTCTTCCCAAGAGACCTCTTCAGCAAATATTTCAAGGTGAGTGGTGTAATTTTTCTTAAATGCATTATTTTAAATTTCTGTTAATACTCCTTATTGTCCTGAAAGTTTTGGACTCTGTCACCTCCTGGCCATGCTTGTGCAAGTTAGCAGCTACTCTGCATTACTGGAGCTCCCTCCATGGTAGATATGTTTCACACCTAGAACTCTTTCATCTCTTTATTTCCACTTCTCCTGTAAGCAAGAAGGAGTTCAGAAGACATAATCTCGTTTTAGGCATAGCAGGGTTTTGAGATATCTGTATGACTCTGAAGATATTACTTGAGACAAGTGGATTCTTCTTACTCTTTTGGAGAACCACCTAGAAGACTTTATGTACAGCATCTAAAATGCTAAATTCAGATTAGGCACTGAATTCCATCCTGAGTCCCAAAGCATGTCCCTCCAAGGGGATGTTTTCATTTACTTTTATGTTGAAGCCTCTGCCCTGAATGACTTTGCATTTCAGTGAGGAAAGTCCCATCCAGCTGATACCTAAAGTTGACAATGTTGAGTGTTATCAGATATTTTCAGGCTCCATCTGTGATAACTGGAAAACAAGCATGTGCATCTCTGATACATGGAACAGCAGCTAATTCTTTAGTCCTTCTTCTCTTTCGTAGACAGGATATTCCTCTTCAAATTAATATTCAATTTTTGAACAATCTTTTTGTGTCTTCAATGTACTAATTTATACTTCAGAGAATGAAATAAAATTTCAGGTTCCTCCTTCACTTTCCTGTATGTGTTGTCTACTTCTGGAAGACACAAAACACTAGCATAAACACATCCACAGTTTGATAAAACAGTATAAAATTAGACAGCTTTTCTTTTTTCTTTTTCCTCATGACCTTATATTTCCAAAGATAAACACCTTTACTTTTGTGTACTGTCTGCTGTTGATAAGGGCTATTCCAAATGGGCTTTCTTCCTCATGAAAGAAACAAATCTAGTTTCACTTGCTGAAAGTTTCTCTAGCTGACTTTTTTCAGTCACTTCTGCTTTACAGTAAATATTCTTTAGGGTACAGAGACATGAACATTTATATTCATAAATATAAATTAATGAAGAGGCTGAATTGTGAAGAATCAGAACATGTTTACTAAATCATTACTAACAGCCTAAACATTTCCTCACTGCAGCATGTAAACTAACGGGTGTTCAAAACTCAATAAAATAGTTTAAAAAATAAGGGGTTTTTCAAAGACAATGAGTTTTTGGGTGCTTTTGCAAGTAGGTCTCATGGGAATAAAACTATTTACTTGCATAAATGGCAAAACTGGATTCAACTGTTTATCAAAGAGAAGAGAGAAGACTCTGCTCACTTATGATGTAATGCTTAGGGTAGGTCACCATGGTCACAGATTCTGCCCTCAGAATTTGCTTCACCTTCACAGCAGAAACAATTCTTCCGTATGGAATTGGGGAAAACTGAGTTCATTAACACAGGAGTGGCACCAAGTGACCTTGTGAGTTACTTTTGTTTATTACATTTCAGTATTACTGAGAAAGCCACCCCATGAATACTAAATTTACAAAGGAAAATTGTTAGGAATCTGCATAATGAATGCAAATGGGAGTACACTGACAGGACTAAAAAAGTCATGTTGTACAGAAAAAAAAAAAAAAAAAAAAAAAAAAAAAAAAAAAAAAAAAAAAAAAAAAAAAGAAAAAAAAAAAAAAAAAAAACAAAAAAAAAAAAAAAAAAAAAAC
>WEIU01001150.1:331-23369 GCA_013389925.1 Aegithalos caudatus | reverse complement strand
ACAGTAAAAACACATAATTTTTTGTTCTGTGCAAATAAACAAAATTAAATTATAATTAAATAATTAAACAATTATTTATATTTGAATTATATTTGAATTTATATTTGAACTATTTATATTTGAATAAAAATTAAATGTAATTAAATAATTAAAAGAAAAGCAATGACAGTTTTGGACACAGGTATGTGAAATTCATGATTCTTTTGTTTTATTTAATTCCAACTGAATTCCATTTCTGTCACTGAAGCAGGTACTTGGCTCTAAATCTGTACCTATGGCACCAAGAGAAACAGGGTACCAGGTAAGTTTTGTTCCTCACTGTTGTTCATACCCAGGTGTCTGCAAGTACCATGCAGCCCCTCACTCTCTCCCTCCTGGGGAGGAGAACTGGAAAAGTGTAAAGCACATACGGTGAGATAGAAAGAGTTTAACAATTGAAATAAAATATAACAACAACAGCAGCAGCAGCAACAATGAAAAGAGCAAAACCAATAACAACAACAACAACAACAACAACAACAACAACAACAATAATAATAATAATAATAATAATAATAATAATAATAATAATAATATAATGAGGGGGAGAGGGAAGGAGGGAGAGAGGGAAGAAGGTGGGGAGGGAGGGGAACAAACTCCAAGAGAAGCAAGCAATGTTCAGTGTATTTATTCATCACATGCTTGTTGATGCCCAGCCAATTCCCCATCCAGCTGCTTCCAGTTTATATACTGGATGTTTTCTGTTATGATGTTTTCTGTTATGGAATATCCCCTTGGCCACTTTGGGTCAGGTGTTCCAGCCATGCTCCNAAAAAAAAAAAAAAAAAAAAAAAAAAAAAAAAAAAAAAAAAAAAAAAAAAAAAAAAAAAAAAAAAAAAAAAAAAAAAAAAAAAAAAAAAAAAAAAAGGAGAAGAGAAAAAAATCTCTACTTCTTATGATTCTAAAACATATGCCTCAGAAATATGTTTTGATGAGTCTTTTCTATTTTTAATAAAATCTTAGAGTTAACACATTGAGTGAAAGAACTTGCTGTCTGAACACAATGTTCAGAGCATTTTAGATTTTTACACTGTAAATCTTGATGGGTTTTAAATATAGAAATACATTGATCTTTTTATGTTGAAGTCTCATTGCCTCAAAAAACAATTAACAAAAAGCACAGTAAAAACACATAATTTTTTGTTCTGTGCAAATAAACAAAATTAAATTATAATTAAATAATTAAACAATTATTTATATTTGAATTATATTTGAATTTATATTTGAACTATTTATATTTGAATAAAAATTAAATGTAATTAAATAATTAAAAGAAAAGCAATGACAGTTTTGGACACAGGTATGTGAAATTCATGATTCTTTTGTNTAATAATAATAATAATAATAATATAATGAGGGGGAGAGGGAAGGAGGGAGAGAGGGAAGAAGGTGGGGAGGGAGGGGAACAAACTCCAAGAGAAGCAAGCAATGTTCAGTGTATTTATTCATCACATGCTTGTTGATGCCCAGCCAATTCCCCATCCAGCTGCTTCCAGTTTATATACTGGATGTTTTCTGTTATGATGTTTTCTGTTATGGAATATCCCCTTGGCCACTTTGGGTCAGGTGTTCCAGCCATGCTCCCTCCCGACTGCTAGTGCCTCTGCTTCCTGGCAGAGCACTGGAAAGTGAAACCTTCCTTGACTTAAGGTAAGCACAGTTTAGCAACAGCCAAACTATTTGTGTATTATCAACATTATTCTTATACTAAATACAAAACACAGCATTGTGCCAGCTACTAAGAAAATCAGTTTATCTCATCCAAAACCAGGACACCTGTCCATATTGACTTAGTAAAATAATTCCTATAACCCAGAAAATTTTTGCAACACAATAATAATTTTCTGACACCAACAATAAAAAAATCCCTTGTCCGGATTAAAAACTCTTTCCTGACAGAGAAATCACTAGCCATTGTCAACAGACTGGAAGCTTCCTCAACAACATCAAGTCTAAGGTAAGGATAGACAGTGAGATGTCTGTCCTTAGAAATGCTGGTTTATGCTGCTGTGCAAAGTAAAGGACAGGGGACAGGCAAGAACGGAATGCAAAACCAACACAATGCATGCCTACAGCTATTCTGAAGAGTTTATACCAGCTTTATGTAAATTATAATTTATTTATCCCTGTGTCCCACCCACACCCCACAAAAAAAAGGCCTTTAACATTTTCCTCCATATTTGATATTGATTTTTTTTACAATGATCATGATTATATAGAATATTTCTGCTTAAGAATGCCCAACTTTTTCTGTGGCTGGGCAAACTTCAAAAAGCTTTCTTCCCAGGAGGTATGGCTTTCATCTTAACTTGGATTAGATCAAGGATAGAGTCCAAATTGAAATGATTAAGAACAAATGGATATCTTGGAAGTTCAAGATCAATTTGTCTGAAGTTAAAAAAAAGGAATATTATCTGGAAGATAGCTTATTAAGAAGTAGAATAAGTAATTAAATGTTTCTTCTGTCCTGACCCAGAATAAAATATAAAGCACAGTTAGTTTCAGTGAAACAGAGGTCACCTGTTTTAAATACTTAAGCTAGTGAATTTTGAATTTATTCCTCTTTTATCCACCCTTGAAATTTCACATATTATATCCAAATCAATTACTATAATTCATACTCAAATGGTTTCAAATTAAAATAGATGTTGGATGCTACAGAAACCTAAAACTCAAGTCCTAACATCATTTGATATGAGACAGACATAATGAAAAAAATTCATATATTTCCTTTTGAAACATTCTTAAACTGAATAATTATATTAAAATATTAGCCTTTCAACCAGCTCCCTAAAAGTTCTGGCTTGAAACACACCTAGAAAATTAAACCCACTAAAACTGTTACCTTTTCTTCCTGCCCCTTCCAATAATGGAGAAACATTAGGAGGGATTATAAACTGGAATCACAATTTGCAATAATTAAAAATTGAGTGACTACAATGGGAACAAACCTCAAGACAGGCAGTGTTGTTAGCAGCTAGCTGTATAATGGGCTTGACTCAGGACTGCTTCCATAAACTATTGTGGGTCACCAGTGTGAGCTGCTAATGTGTCTTCTGGTGGTGTCCTCAGCTGGGATGAATGCTGCTCTGGAAAAACAGGGTGCTGAGAGGCTGCTGGAGGGATGACCCCTTCCCACTGGGAAGGAGAGTGACATGTGGTAAATCTCACTCACAGCCTGCAGAGTGGTCCAAGAGTTAAGTAAGGTGCAAGGATGAGACTCAGGCTTCTTTTAAACTTTTTTTTGAGATTTAAGTAGCTCTTTGGGCCTTAGTGCACACCTGCTGTTCTTAAAGCCCTGGCAAACTCCCTGAACAAAGGCACAACTCTCCAGCTTCTTGTTTAAACAAGCAACACAATGGCCTGCTTGGAAAGAGAGGACTCACTCAAAACAGTCACCTGAACTCCCAGCACCATAAATATGCTGGTCTATGTCCTTGAGGAGTCCTAGACAGTTCCTGGCAGGGAAATGATCAGACTGCAAGCAGATAAGACATTTCCATCAGGTGCTCGTGCTGTGAGGAGCAGAAGGTGAGCCAAGCACACCTGCAGTCCCTAGAGAGAGAGAGAACACAGCCAGTCAGGTATCCACACTGCAGCCTGTGCAGGACCCCACGCTGCAGCAGATGGATGTTCCTGATGGAATTGCAGTCTGTGGAGACTCCATGCTGGAACAGGTTTATCCTGAAGGATGGCAGCCTGTGGGAAGGACCACAGAGGAAGAGTATGAGAAGGAAGGAACAGCAGAGAGGAGCTTTTATGGGGGTGGGTTATTTTGTCTTTGTTTTTCACCATCCAACACTATTTTAATTGACAATAATTTAAATTATTTTCCTGAAGTCAAATGACATATTTTTTACAAGACCATGACAGTAACTGTTAAGTGATCTCACTGTCCTTATCTCAACCCACAACATTTTCAATTTTTTTTTTTTTTTTTTTTTTTTTTTTTTTTTTTTCCCAAACCCTGTTTAGGAGAGGGAGAGAGTTGCTGAGCAGGCATGTGACATTCAGCCAAAGTTAACCACAATAAACAACAGAAATGATTCATGTAGATGTAGGAACAGTTTCAAAGAATGGTCTTATGTACACAGATGAGATACTAAGAGATATTTTACATATAAGTGGTATAACTGAAGTGGATGGTGCATGTGCTGGAGTGTCTTATAGGACTATGATCAGGTGGAGACTCTGAAATTAGGAAAGCAACATTTTGTAGAGTTTTATGCCATTTAGGTGAAGATGTTTCTGTCAGCAATGGAGACACCCATTGCATGAAGTAGTGGGGCACAATCCTGTTCAGGAGATTCAACTCCCCACTAGACAATTCCTATACCAAAATGTCAATAATTTGGTTTATCTTTTTAACCAATGTTCTCTCCATGCAGTGAAATTGTTACCTACAGCACTAAAAGAATGTACACAAACATAAATGCTTTTCCTAATCATCCTTTGCAATTCAAATAATCTGTTCTGTCACGGTTTAGCAGAGCGAAACTGAAATCTAAAACAGAATTTAAAAACTTAACTATAATCAAGAGTTTTCTAATATTGTAGCATGCCTTATATCCTAAAAAATCCTTGCTGTGTAATGAACTAATACCATTCTCAGATATTGTCAGGAAAATATTTTTACATTTCTCATGAAATTTGCCTGAAAATAGATAATTTTTCTTAAAATGCTGCTTCTTAATGTTTGGAGTTAAGAAACAGATATAAAATATCATTTTTTTTAAAAGCAAAACCCTAATATTCATTACTATGTGGTATATTCCAAGGAAAGAATCTTCCTACTAATTCTATATTCTGAAGTATTCTTCTAGTATTAGCAGCAGTATAATAAAAAACAAGATCCAATTTGAAGACGCACAAAGGTTTTGTATTTTTTATGAAAACCTGGGGTAGTGGAAGATATGAAGAAATAATTATATGGTGTGATAATATAAAAACTTCAGGTTTATGTGTCTTCATATAACTACTGAGTATGATACCCAATGTTTGTTAATTAAAGACTTTTCTATTTCCAATAGATGACAACTTCTGAAAGACTAGCTTCTTAACATAAAATTAATTAACCTTCAGAAGACAGTCTGAGGTACTTCAACAACCCCACTGTTGCTGCTGCTGCAAAAAAAATCATATTGCTGGATCTTCCAGAAATCTTTTAAAGGCCTTCTACTGTATGTGTGGTGCTGGACAGAAGGCAATTATTTCTGTGCTATATATATCAGTGTCTCTTCTCACATTTCAAGAGGTATTGGGACATTGCAAGAAAACATGTAGAGGAGATCATATCAATGTCACTCTCCTTTTCAGGCTCCTTTTCCTATACAACTCATGTTCATTTCTCTGAGTTCACTCCCTTCCCACTAAAATAACTATGATGCAACTACTGAATATCTGAAGCTTTTGAAGCAGGCCTGGTTTTAATTCTCATCAGAAAACCATCATAACTTTGCAACAGATAGCAAGTCATTTGGAAATACTTTTCTGTATCCTCCTTTTACAAGCAAGAGAAATGAAGGATGCACTATTGTAAGGGATAAAATGATAATTCCTAGTCCTTACACAAAAGTGTTTGTAATGACTTGGGCAGAGAGACCAGCTCCCTTTTAACACCTTTACTCGAAACAGCCTGGGCGGGGGAGGCCCGAGGGGTCGTGCACACTGCTGCTGCTCCCGTGGACAATGCAGAGGAGGAGGAGTTCAGTTCCATCTCATGGAGGATCTGGGCCTTCCTTCCTCACGGGAGTCCTGGAGAAGACGCTGGCTCGTTGAAAATCCAGGGGTGTCACCCTGGTCGAACGCGGTACCTGTCATGGCAAGGAAGCGGGAAGCCCTGGCTGGTGGTCAGATGTCCTTCACATTTGGGAGCACTACTCTCAGTCCTTGGTGCCATCCCTGCTTGTCATCTTTTGGGTTTTTGCTCCTGAGTAGGCTCCCATGAGCGTCCAGGTGTTTCCTTATTTGCATATGCACCATTTTGGGGAGCAGCGGAGGTGATTCCTGATGGTAAGGGGATACAGGGAGATCAATGGACTAAAATCACAATGCAACAACAACAGGTAAGTAACTAATTCTTATTAACAATCATGGTAACTCTTCTAATACTTAATAATGGAAAACATGTTCACTTAAACTTGCAACTTGGGTTTATTTCCCACAGTGTTAACCCAGTTGAATTTTACCTTCTTTGTTAAATACCTTTTACCCTATACCCAGTTGAATGTTGTTGTTAGAAACCACTTACCTTGTGTTTGTGCCCCTTTCCATTGGATATCACCTCTGCTGCTCTCTGAACACCCCTAATGGAGACCAATGACATCACCTCACATGCAAATGAGAGAACTCCCATGGACTCTAGCACCCAGTGGTAGTGGAATTAACACCTAAAGACCACTAGAACCAGCGAGCCATTGCTCAGACAGGACTCTAAACTGCATTGGTAAGCAAGGAAGAACGTCAAGCTCCATGTCTTGTCACCATGAGTCAAGTAACACTCGACCAGCATGACACCCCTAGACTTTGAAGAAGCCAGCATCTTCCCAGGGACTCTGGTGAGAACAGATGCCCCAGCTCTTCCATGTGGCAGAACTGAACACCTCCTCCTCTGCGTTGTCCATCGGGAGCAGCGGCAGTGTGCATGACCCCTCGGGCCCCCTGCCTGGAGCTGACCTGAAGCTGACCTCAATAAAGGCCTTTTCAAAGGAGCTGGTCTCCTGGCCCATATAATTTCATCATGACATGGTACCAAAGCAGAAAGAAAGGCAGAAATTTCATGTCTAAATCCTCTTGTCTTTTGACCAAGAACTTTATAGGTGATTAAACACCTAACCTTGCTAATAAACTCATTGAAATGTCATTTTAGGATCTGATTTGATTTAGATAGCCTTAGTGAATGAATTTAGGGATGAAGTATTTTTTCAAGCAATAGAGCTCTTCATGGCTCACCACCTGAGGTTACCCAGTGGTCTGACATTCATGCATCAGCTTTTTGTCATCTACTTAGGAGTATTACAGGGGCTTCAAGTGTGGATAAGAGTGCAGTGAAGCCACACAGACAGAATATTGAACTAAGAATTAAATTACAAGCTGCCCTGCAGCCTCTGTGTTTTGTTTTTTCCCTTTTATTCTGGCTCTGTGATTTTAGTTTTCCTGTGTGTAAGCTGAGAATAACAGTTCTGCTTCTCCTAAAACAAGTGTTAAGATCAAAAGATTTAAATAGACTATTATTGTTCTAGATGTGCTATACATAGAAAATCACATTATTATGTGGAGGAAAAGATGTTTCCATATGCATTGCACTTAACATTGACATACTCCAGTTCTACATGTGTTGGTGCTAGACATTTGCCAGCCTTCTAAGATGTTGCTACTTAAGATCATATACAAAAGAAATGGAAAGTGTAGAATTATGGGATTTGATAAAGTCTTATGTGCCAAGGCTAGTTCTTTTTTGTCTGGAGCCAAGACTAATAAACCATTTAGCAGTAGCTGCCTCCTACAATCTTCAAAAGTTATTGGACTATTTCAACATTCATTTATATAAGAGAAAGACATATTTCCTTTTCCATCCTCACTACATTTTATTTCTAATGGAAATGTCTAATACTTTTTTGCTAAAGCTAGCTGATTTAACTATAATGGAGTTTGTGATCAGAATACCCATATAATCCTCTCCTCCCTAAATCACTGTGATTTCTTCTCACCTCAAACAGGGAACTCTGCAGGCGTCTTTCAAGGATCCAAGGCCCAGCACTAAAAGCATGGCTCAGAGACCAGAAAAATTTGCAAAAATTTATGATAGATCAGTTAGGGTCATGTAAAATAAGAAATGTTGACAGAACTGTAGAGGTAGAGATCACTGGTACCTAAAAAGTTTAAGGTAGAAAACAAATGAAATGTACAGGCTTAAAACCCTAAAGCAAAAGCATGGGAAAGCATCAGCCTGAGACAGAAGACACAAATCTGCCAACACAGAGGGCTCCTTCCTTCCTGAATGGTGCCTGATTGACCAGTAAAGTCCCTTCTGCTGCATAACCTAATAGATTGTAAACTCCTTGTGGTCTTGTCTGTGCATTAGGATATACATAATCCCTTTATGCTTTATTTATTTTTCTGTGTATGTGCCTGTATAGATATCCAAACATATAAATACAAACACACACACGTTTCTACATATCTATTGATATTCTATTTGCAAGGGCTCTTCCTGCATAGCCAAAAGAGGTCACACAGTCTCTCTTTCTGTATTACAAATTAGAATATTTAAAACAATTCATCTAAAAAAAAATCTATACAAGTGGGTAAATGCTATGCTCTTCACCTCCTCTGGAGAGAGTAATTGAAACTCCAGGACAATTTAAAATAAACATAATAATAGTTCTCCATCTACTCTCAGTCCTTGTGACATTCAAGAATTTCAATATGAAAGGCTGACTTTGCTGATGGATAATGCTGGGCATTCTAACTCACAAATTAAGATGCAAACCTGAATCCTACCTATTGCTAAAATATAGTCCATTTGCATACCAAAAAAAAAAAAAAAAAAAAAAAAAAAAAAAAAAAAACCAAAAAAAAAAAAAAAAAGACTGTCAAACAAACAAGAATGATGTTTCTGGAATATAAAGTAACTGAGACATAAAACTGGCTTTAAGCCAAGAAAATCACCTATTTTGAAAAAAAAAAAAAAAAAAAGGAGAAAACTGTCTTATTTCAAAGGGTTTTTTTAGTGAAATGAATGTCAAGTCCTCATAGTATAAGGTCAATACATACATTTCTGCATCCCAAGCTGAAAATAATTTATTTGATATATTTTAGTTCATTAATCAAACCATAGAATTAAAAACAAAACAAAATAAACCATAACATAGTTAGAGACAGAGTGCTTTATCTATATTTTGAGAGTCTCTTATCAAAATTTCAGGAGCCATCCAGAAGAATTTATATGCTCAAACCACCCCAATTCTTTTCTCTTATAAGTTATACAAGTCCTAAATTAATTCTTCTGTGCCTTATAACAGTAAGATATGAAAATAGCAGAAGCCCGAATACAAATCAGATTCTAAAAATCCCGTTTTCTTTACAGGTCTCCATCAGAAAAGATGCAATAAGTGAATCTGCATTCCATAAGTAGCCCCATAGATTTCTCTGATATCAACCCAGCATAGTTCTCTAGTCACTACTTTCTGTATTTCATATATTGATAAAAGAAGATCACCTGTAAATGTCTAATCTACTGAATTTTCTGTTATTGTTTTAAGCATCTTAGAATCATCTAACATCTTCAGCTGAGAAAAAAAAAATCTTCCAAAGGAGCACCATATTACTTTTAAGGCAGTTGATATCAACTCCTTCTGGAATTAGTAAGTGAGAGGAAAATGTCATAGTGGCATGCCACATCTACACATTTGTACAAACAAAGCTATTAATAGACTACTAGAGCTGAAAAAGCGAGCACTCTGAAGTAGCAAATGTCAAAGTTAAATTTATTCTCTATGACCTTAATTCATTCTTTTTCATGGCATGCTCATTACAATAAAAGATCTAATTACATAATCACCTAGTACGTTTGGAGTTCCTCGTGAAATCTGTGCAGGTTATTTGAGAAATAATTTGCAATGATAATAAAAGAGAGGGGAAAAAATAGCTTTGTGACACATCACTGGAGAAATCAGAGAATCAGAAGTATACTCTTAAATTAAGCTGCTAAAATAAGTGTGGTATATTATTTCTGTTTGGTATATTAATTCTGTTGGAATGATGTGACTGTGTCTTGTATAAATATTATTATTATTATTAATTAAATTTAAAAAAAGTTTCATATGTCATGGTCATACATGAGGTTAGACATCTTTTCTAATCTTGAGAAGGATAGATTAGGATTCTCTAGGTGTTTCAAAATATTGTAATGAGATTCTCCCCTAAACATTAAAATCTTGCTCCTAGCTACTTTCAGTTTAAATCAGCAGGTAGCAGCCCTTAATTGCAAACTTCAGTATTAACTATGCAAAGGAAAGAATACAACATTTTTCTTTGCAAAATGGGACATAATTAAACCAAAACATGTTGTTGTTGTTGTTGTTGTTTTGTTTTGTTTTGTTTGGTTTGGTTTGGTTTTTTGTTTTGTTTTGTTTTGTTTTGTTTTTGTTTTTGTTTTTGTTTTTGTTTTTTTTTCTCAGTAGGTCTTTGATATACTGTATATATATATATAATCCCACTGTCAGCCACCCAGTTCTGTTCTGTGTGATGTGTGTCAGCTGTTACAGAAAAGAAAATCTTTCCTGTCACAATCAGCACACTCATCAATTTCAGCAGTTCCCAAAGGGTTCCATTTGATTCTTATCTGATTCCAAAATAAGAAATCTTCAATTCTGGAGCTGTACATTCCTCCAGGCATGGGGAATTGTTCTCTTTGTAAATGTTAACAATCCTAAAGATGATTATGTGATCTAGTGATTTTGTTAGAGTATTACTGAATTGACTGCTTACTGAAAAATAAAACCATAGAATGAAAAGTATCTGTGTAAAACTTTTCTCTGAGTTGTTAATTTCGTATTAATAAGTTCAGTTTTTAATGCATGAATATACATAGGATTGATAGGAGCAATCTTGATTCGGTTCTTGACTAGATCTTAAGATGACCAGAAACTATAGCGCAACTGAAGTCCACATCCATTTTTGACTTTTATGCAGTCAGAAAAAGATTTAAAGGAGAGTTTATACAGTGGATATTATAGCAAAGAAAATAATGTATGGAAGAAAGGCAGTACAGAGATTGAGAAAAAAACAAGCTAAACTGGATAATTATAAACTATTTTTTAAATTTATTCTTCTACCAAGAGTTATTTCATCTGAGTAGAGTTAGGAAACTATTCAGTGTTGGTATTTGTGGATACACCCATTTGCTTTTTAGGCATAATGGATGAGACTATGGTTTCCTAAATCCAGCAGCAAAGCTTATTCATTGTTTCCCAATTTTTTTTTTTTTCCTGAGAAAAGATAACACAGAGTAGTTATCAGAAATTTCAAAATTCTCCTTGTAAACTTAATAACTTGCAGATTGGTTTTGGTTCTTATATTGGCATTAGCCTTTATAGCTTTTTAAAGATTTTTTTTTCCCAAGGCTTTTGAAGATATAGCAAAATGCATGTCCTACATCTCTGTGGGAAGATAAAGAAAGGAACTAGGGGGAAAAAAAGTCTATTTAATAAAAAATAAAAAATAAAAAAAAAAAAAATCTAAAACAAGACAATTTGACGTAATTCTTTAAAATTTAAATAAAGTTCTCCTGGAGTCAAAGACTGCAAAGGAATGGCATGTGGCTTACACATCAATACAGGGTCTGCCTGAAACATCAGAGACCTTCTTCAAAGACCTTCAAACAATGAAAAGCGAATGTTGTCTTGCACTTTTGTAAAAAGGGCTTTAAAAGTAGTAAAGGTCTCTTATAATTGATTTTTACTTCAGTAATGGTTACTTTCAAGTAATATACTCATATCTTAAACTTAATCAGCTTTTTTCCTCAATCTTTTGATCTTCAGAAAACTCAACTTTTAGCTGGTAAAACCTAATTTATGTTCTACCAATTTCTAACTCACATTTTCTTCAATAACAATTCATTAGTCACACTAAATTTTAACAACTCTCAGTAAAGAGAAAAGAGCATTTCATGAGAAACAAAATTCTACATTTAATTGGCATATGTATCAACAAAACTAAAAATAATCCAAACTTTCAGCAGATTTTTTTTAAATTTAATCCTTAGCACTATTCTGCCTACTTTAACACTCTTAAATGCAGGTAGCTTTGACATACATATCAGATGAGGGAGTTACAATACCTGTGGTACTGGTTACAATGAGGTGGCTATAACAGCTGTGTGCCCAGGTGGTCAAAAAGGCAAACACCTGTCTTACATCAGAAATGGGGTGTCCAGAAGATCACCACGAATTTTCCTCCTGTGCTGGGCACTGGTGAGGCCACACCTTGAATGTGAGGTTCAGTTTTTGGCCCCTAACTGCAACAAAGGTATTGAGGGGAGGGATCTTGTCTGGGGAAGGCCAATGGAGCTGAGGAAGGGTCTGGAGCACAAGTCTAGTGAGGAGCAGCTGAGGGATTTGGGGATTTTAGCCTAGAGAAAAAGAGCCTCAGGGAAGATCTTAGTACTGTCTACAAGTATCTGACCAGGGTTTGTAGCCAGCTACAACCAGGGTTGTTCTCTTCTTCCCAGTAACAAATGACCTTGGGTTGTGCCAGGGTAGGTTTAAATGGGATATTAGCAAAAATTTCCTCACTGAGAAGGTTGTCAACCATTGGCCCAGGCTGCCCAGGGAAGTGCTGGAGTCACCATTCCGGGAGGGATTTAAAAGACATGTAGGTGTAGCACTGGCTGAGCGGTGAACACCATGGTGGTTGGTTGAAGGTTGCACCTGCTGATCTTAGAGATTTTTTCCAAACTCAGTGATTCAATTATTCTGTGAAAATGAGATTGCTGTTTCCTCAGTATCTGAAAAATATCTAAATGGTTTAGTTGTTTTCTCTGTCTTTTCAGAGCTACTGAAAGCCTCAGTGAATTACATTAAACAGATACTTGGCCTCTTAGTATTTTTATTATTATTTGCATGTTTCCCAGTGACTCTGTTCTTACCTTAAATTTAACGTCCATAAGTCTGACTATTTTTGTAGTGTCAGGTCATGACTGTTTCTGTTGTTATTCAAAAAGCTGTCTTTTTTTTTTTGTAGACAATACAATTAGAGACTAAGAATCACTGTTGTCAACATTTATCTATTGGAAATGTTGACTGCCACAGAGATAAAAGACCCATAATTCAATTTGATCAAAGTGTCTTAAACAACTACTTACAGTGGTGAGGTTCTATGAAATATTGATCAGTTCTTTCAAGTAATTTAGAAATAACCCACTTAAAACCTTAAAGACATACACAGATGTTCTATCTTCTTTTATTTTCTGTTTTTTTTGTTGTTCTAAAACTACTGAAATTCATGGGTTTTGTTTTTGTTTTTTGTTAATAACCGAATGGATTTATTAATTTTTACAAGTTAAATTATTTAAATATTTTATACATAATGGATAAGCTATTTAATTTATTTCCAAAACTACAAAGAGGCTTGAAATAGTTTTAGGTTAATTGGATAGCCATTATTTATTTTGCAAACATATTTTCTTTCTTCTGAATATCAGGATTAAATTAAATTACTTATCTGTCTTCATATGAAAAATGCAGCTCTTTTTTGGTACAGCTGATTACAAAAAAAAAAGGATGGCACTAATATTATTAACTGAAGTCCCTTTTGTTCAATGATTACACTTTTTCCCAATGAAATAATGTTTATATTTACTACAACATTTTCTCTCTTCCTCACCTCCATTTTTGGAGGACCATTCCTTAAAAAAACAAATCTTTCCATATAAGCACCATGGCGCTGAAAATGATAAAAATTTTACTCAAGGTTACATTTCATAGTCATAAAACATATATTTTTTTTTGTTTTTCATTATTTCCGTCTTCCAATATTTTCTGCGGGTTTTTTTTGCCTGTAATTCCAGGTATAAAGCCCAATGTGCCACAGGAGTAATGGAAACAGTTTGGCTCTCTGCCTTTAAAAAGCATATTGTTTGCTTAGCTGTGCAGTGTGTAGTTCAGTATTTTTGCACCTCAGCACACAATGTTGTTTTTGGCTGTTGATTGGGAGTACATGACACCATTTGGGGACTCCTTGTACACTCCTTGTACGCTCCAGAGCAGCTATTCTGGATTTTCGGAGGCTATAAAGTCTACATTTTTTTTCCTCTTATGCCATAACATAGGATCATGAAGAATAGCTCATCACTGATGTTCACTGAGCCACAAATATCATTCCTCCTCTGCAGCCCTTGGTGCCCACCTGGAACTCATACCAGGGTTTATTAATATATAATATTTTATTATTATTTTTATATCCCATCTGCCACTTTAGCTCCTCAATATCTTATATTCTTCGCATATTGCAAACTGCACTCTCTCAGTTATGGAGTTAACTGAAGGTTGGATGAAACTGATGAGACAAACCTGATTTGTTCACTCCTTTTTGATTTGTCCTACTCATATGGCAAAAAATAACAAACAATGCACTGTGTGGAAATGACCCTTATTCACTGAATAATACTAAAAGATATCAAATATTTCAGCCTTTCCAGCTCCATAACTTTGGGATGGTTACACCGTCAGTGTTAGTCACTATACAATTCCATGATAGAAATTATTCTTTAAGTGGAGATTTCATAGAGAATTATATTAGAAATAAAAAACAAACAATCAAAGAGAGCTTTTTTCCTAGGTCATTACCTTGTTTGCAATTATAAGCATTTGTAAACAATGTAAGTTTGCACTGGTGTCTATGGGGTATTAAGTTCCAAGTTTGCCATATAAATCAGAGGGAAATTGGTTCCCTTAACTTCTGAAAAGGAAGGTGACATCAACTTTGTAAGGATACTCTTTGTCCTCAAGGAAAAATGGAACTTGTACCTGCTGACAGGTAATAAGAAAGTTGAGTTAGAACATTTAATGTATTGAAATGCTTTCCAGTGTTGACAAAAATTCATTGTTCACAATTTAAACATCTAAATATGCAGCATTAAGAGGAAACATTGTTTGATAAATTACCTTTCATCCACTTGCTGCATGACAAATTTTATGTAAAATATTTGGTTACTATTGGTTACAATTAGAGATAGGACAGACAATTTAGAAAATTGATCTTATTCAGTAAAGCAAATACTATTTTGATAATAACTAGTGCACTACTCTGCGTTTCTGAAATTAAGGCTGTTAAATACACAAATTTCCTTTATTTCTTGGAAAGAATTTCCATCTCACACAAAATTTAAAGTAAGTTTTATTCCATTAACTGCAATGTACCTTCTCTTGACAATGATGTGAATAAGTATTTTAAGGCTACTATGTCATCAGATTATGTATCTTCTGTGGTGCTATGTTATTCATGCCAGGAGGGAAAATATCCTTTCACTTACTACACAGCAAGTTTATATGGACGTAAGTTAAAGGAAAGCACTGAAAACTATCCACCTAAAGTTTTGAGGCAAAATGATAATTTGGATATAGTAACAGATATTATAAAGCCAAACCAAAAGCTGGCTGTACTGAAGCTGAAAGACACTGATTGCATTCCCAGTGCAAATCGGAATCTGTGGAATGTTCTCTCACATTAACAGTGTCAGGGTTCTTTCACCAGTCTAGAAAATAACAGGAGCAGATTTGTGTCTCATTTTACTACTTTGAATATTCATGCATGTGTTTTTTACATCTAGTATCCTTGCCATGTGGAAGGCTAAACGGGAAAGATGCAGATGCTTTTGGGACCCTCAAGTTCACTTGACAGGGAGTAATGCATCTTATTTTGCATTGGAAACAACAAAAATGGAATTGGTTTCAGTTTAAGATAAAGAGTCAAAACTTCTGTATAAGAAAGGAAGAATGTATAGTGCATTATCTCTTACTGCTTTGGAGACACAATGGTTTCAGTTATGAAGTGTAATTTTGGTCTAATAATTATTAAAAAGCCACTAATAATTGTATTCATTATTAACAATTGTTGCAATTACTGCAATTATTGTCTAAATTGATGCAGATTGTGAATTTTCACTGCTCCAAGAAAAAGAGTTGTTTTGTCTCCATCTGGAAGCATTCTTTGGACCTGTGTGCCCTAAGGACTTTGAAGAGACAACCAGAGATTTGAGATAGATTTGCCTTGCCTGTCTCCTCTACAAAATTCTCCAATTAGGAATCAAGGTGACTTACCAAGTTACCTCCCCGCCCTCTCCTCCCCCCAGAAAACAACTCAACCCCAAATCCTTCACAATAAAATGGAGAGCTTCCATCAGATTCGATACTGAAAAGACCGTATTTTTAAATATATCCAGTTCAAAGTTACACACTGGAAATTATTAAAAAAAAGCCCTAAAAATCACAAGTAACTGTTTGCTCACTGTTCTTTGAAAACAATCCTTGATGCACCTTTTGTCTGATTGTAACTAACCCATGACTGTAAATTGTAACAAACTCCCCATAATCTGCAATGAGGTCTTTTGCTATTAGCCTGGCCAGCTTGTCTCTTCTTTTCTCAGCCAAGTATCCTGATCCCTCAGGTTCACAGTCTCTTCTGCCTCCTATATCTCACTCTCTGTAAAATTTTTTCTCCCCCGAGCATGGCAAATAACTCCCTGAGGAAAGCACTTTCTCACGCATGTGAGAAACATAAATTCCAACATGCTATGAAAAAGCAACATTACTTTGCTATTTTTTAAAAATCAAATCCGTACACCATGATATTGCACCATATTTCTGGGGCAAAAAAACTTTACCCAATAATTTAGCATATTCACTCTTAGTTGACGTGTAGCTTACACTTGGCATATTTAGTGACATAGTTTCAGCAGATTGTGTATGTGATTTCACAGTGCACAGAGGTTTCACATCGCTCCACTCCTTTAATGGAGCATAACATAAAACGAGAGCAAATAAAATGCATGATTTCTGTCTCGAGTACAATGCAGCATCCCAGAAACATATCTGAGTATTTATGTCTATCCAGTCTTCTATAATATATAAAAAAAAGTGCTTATGACTGTTTTATAGTAAAAGGTCCACACAATTGTATTAATGCAGGAGTTAGACTTGAGTAATATGTATTTAAATATGTATATAGAGCTGAGTGATTGAGATTGCTTTTACTGACTTTAAAAAAATATCCTCCCCTACATTATAGCTCTTAAAGCTGAGGGACGAGCATTTAAAGCAAACAGAGCATAACAAGACCAGAATGCCATGGAAGTTAGTGGTAAATTGACCAATTTACCCTGGTAAATGGTGATGTTTGTCATCCCCAGAAGTAATGAGTATGAACTATCTTGTTCATGCAGCATAGGAGATTAGGTCATATTTCCAACCTTTCTTTCTCTCTTAGAAACACCATATTGTTATCTTGTAGCCTTTTGAAGAGTCACAAGTAAAAATTGCATTAATTTAAACAGAACAAGAATAGGCCTCCACCACTTCAACATTAAATATATAAAAACAGTTAATTCTAATTTTCAAAGCTTCTTTTTCATCCAATATTTATTCAATTTTCAAAAAAAATAGATAAACACATTGTCTAATAATGATCAAAGAAATTCAAAATTTTATGTTATCATGAGGGAACACTAGATTAAAACATAAAAACAATGTATCATGAAACATGCAACATTATTTTACTAGCTCATTATGTCAGCAGTTCTTGCATATTTATATATAATTTCTTTTTCTTATAGTATTTTAGAATATTTTTTGTATTTCTTTCTATTTGTTTATCCTAAAAAGAAAGTAAAAGTCTTTTTCAGTACATGGTCTTTGTGGCTTTACACAGGCTAATGTCTTTCTGAAGACAAATTGTATTATCCCAAATACATTATGAATAACACCTCACTACCACTTTCTATTTATATAAAGTCCTGTATGTCACTTGGCAACACAGTCACATTGGGGTAGCAATGTCTTTGTATTCATGCATACACCCATGATTACATACGTGTTATTGATATTCACTGAATTCCTGAAATAATTGAAAATGATAATCAACAGTGCTTGTAGAGTTAAGTAATGTATATTCTGTGAGTCATTAATATCTCACAAAAAAAAAAAAAAAAAAAAAAAAAAAAAAAAAAAAAAAAGAAAAGTCTCAATAGCAGAAGTTTGGGTTTTGGGTTTTTTTTTTGTTTGTTTGTTTGTTTTTGTTTTGTTTTTTTTTTTATGCTAGAAAGTGATGTTGCTGATCAAAATGAGAAAGGTGGGAAGGTGGGAAATAGCTGTCAGGATGGAAATACTCACCCAATGAGCTCTAACTTGAGTGGGAGACTTGGTTCTTGCTGGGTGCTCAGTGGTGGGTTAACCTTGGCTAGCTGCCTTGGAAAGACAGGGGAAAGTAAGACGAAAGACCTTGTGGTCCAAGACAAGGACAGGGATATTGCTCATGAATTATTGTCATGAAGAAAACTGACTTGACCTGGGGGATTAATGTAATTTTTAACAGCAAAGCAGGATAATGAGAAATAAAACCAAAATTGTAAGTGTCTTCCTTCTAATTTTGTCATCTTCTTCCTAGGTTCATCCTCACTCCTGACCATTACATCTCCTTCCATCTGAGCAGTGCAGGGTGATAGGGAATGGGGATGGGGTTTAGTCTGTAACACATCCTCTCTGTTTCTCTTCTTCCTCCTCACACCTTTTTTTCCTGATCCAGCATAGTTCCTTCCCACAGTCTGCAGCCTTTCAGATTAAACCTGCTGCAGCCAGGCTCCTCTTAGGGCTGCAGAGTGGATATGTACAGGTAGGATCGTTTGTGCATTCCTGGGGAACAGCTGCCTCTCCACAGTCATCCCCCTGGGCTGCTGCACCCCCTTCCTCCCTTTCCTTCTCTGAGTGTCTGCACAGTTGACTCACCCCAAAACTTTGCCCTGTAAACTGAATAGAACCCCATATCTGGGATGTTGTGGAGGGAATACCGAGTTTTACTTTACCTTTGGGCTGTTAAACTCTGCCGTTTATCCACCTGGACACCAATGATGCTGCTGGGTAAATCCGAAGCATGCCATGGAAACTGAGCTCTGGAAGTGATGGTCGGGGGACTGTGGGACAAGTGACACAATCCTGTCATGGTTTCAAATGCTGAAAGAATCGGATATATACCATGGTTCACTACCTGGCTGTGGGGCTTCATCTGAAACAATTTCTTGTAATTTGGTGGTGTTGTATCAGTCCATTGGTCCATGTTAGGGTCACATACATATTGATAGAACATGTTTTTTCAGTGCGCATCAGGTAGACAAATAACCAGGTACAGGAACAGGCTCAATCAGGTAGCTCTTTAGGGATGGGACAATGGTCTTCAAAGTACTGAAAAAACAGTTTTCCCCAAGTAGAAAGTGCTGGGCTCTGTGCAGTGTTGAGTTCATAAACATCAGTAGTACCGAAAGAACATTAATGGGCAGAGAATGGAATATCCACAAAGGATTTCCACTCTCATACTCAATTGTAACCCCTGGCATGGTAGCTGTATATAATTGTTACCGTAACTGTGCATTACGACAGGGCTGAGCACACCTAACCTTTATGCAATGTCTGTGCTGAACTGATTTTGTCAGCAACTGCAGCTATCTTCAATAAATTTCATAGATCTTTGGGGATGAAAAAACTGCGAAGATGTGCAAACTCAGTACACTGAATTTCTGACTCACTGTATTTGGTATCTTTAAAACCTCCTTCAACTCTGTGACTGCAAAAGGAAAATAGTGCTTCCAGTATTTCAGCCTCCTGCTGTCCCTGCTTTTTTTGCTAGCTCAGCAAACTGTCAGCAGTTATAGCCTTCTGTGGCATTGTTGGAATAAGCAGGGAGCCTTCTCTAATGGGAGCTGTAATTATTTCCTCTGCATACTCCTCTTGAATCATTTTGTCAGCCATTACCTAAACTCAAAGTCAGTTTGTACTGACGATGTAGTAACATATTGATCCACCCAATTTATCTGTCCTGGTGAAATTTTTAGCAGCCCATTACATATGCTTCTTTAATACTAATAGGTTTGACATTCACACATGGAAGAAATATAAGATACTCTTGGTTTTCTGCTCTTGCAGACAAGCCTATTTCACACTTTAGACAACTATTTGACATTAATTGCAGGCACAGTTTGCCACCTCTTGAGTTCTGACATTACAGCCTTGCCGCAACTTTGAAACGTGGAGTACCACGATTCAAGGGCTCTGTAGTCTTCCTGCTTGAATTAGCAGTTCATTCCAGCTTTTATGTAAAAATTCAGTTTGATTTTAGCTAAGTTTGCACCATATTCAAGGTTACTGCATATGTTCTCAACATATTTATAAAGACAAGGCTAAGAATTGCAGACATTTTCATTCAAAATCTGGTTTTGTCACACTATCCTTCTCAGCCTTCACTAGCCTTCTAAGGAAGTAAAACACTTCAGTTGATTATTAAAATATTAAAGTAGTAAGCTTGCATGTTTAATCCTTTCAACTTTAGCTGTGTCAGGATCATATTCGCAGAATTAGGTTCCATTTCTGCAAATACTGAGGTCAGTGAGAAGGTTCATGAGCTTCAATAACTTGGCAGTGTGACAATGCTGTTCAACTCAAACTCTACTAAGCACCAAAAAACCAAATACTGAATGACATTATAATAAACCCTTGTATGACAAAGTATGCACTGATTTATGAGCCTCTCTATAATAAAAAATATACTTTAACACTCTAGGATAGCTACCATTTTGAAATGTATGCAGCCACTTCAGTTAGAACATAGTTATCCTTTCAGAGGAAATATAATTCCTTTGAAATCACTTTGATAAAGTTTTCTTCAAGATTCATGCTTAAAACTCTGACTGAAGCTTCACTCAGGAATTTATATAGAGGGAAAAAATCAAAGAGGAATTAAAAATCAATTAGATATGTAACGTCTATTAAAGTTTTTAGAAACCAGATATAGGAACTGGAAACTGGATACAAGCTACCTGTGAAAAATGATTTTTTTTTCCACCCTCAGTACATGAAATGATAACGTAAGATAATAGGATTCACAAATTGTTGAATTAAAGTTTTTGGTAAAACAGAAGAAAGTTAAACAACAACTAAGAATTCAGTGCTAATTCTCTATACGGGCTACCACTTAATGAAAAAAAAAAATCAAGTTTTATTTGTGCCTGCATGGCTGTGTCTCTGTACATACAGTGAGAAGGCAAAAGCTGAAGAAGAATCAATGTATAACGTATCTGTCATGTTGGAGTAAAAAGTGGGCACAGCACCAAGACTCAGAGAGTTCAAGAAGCATTGAATTCTCTCAGGCACAGGGTGGGATTGTTGGGGTGTCCCGTGCAGAGTCAGGAGTTGGACTGATGATCCTGATAGGTCCTTTCTAACTTGGGACATTCTGTGATTCTGTGATTAATTCCTAGAGTTGCAATGCTCTATTTTCCCTAGAAATACTGACCCACATAAAACAACTTGTTCAGCCCTTTCTGTTTTATATATGTTTTCAGCTTTCATTTTTGTGGTTGCATGGGTTTAGACAGTTGTTTTTGTTGTTGTTGTGTTTGTTTGTTTGTTTGTTTGTTTGTTTAAACTTAGTCTCCCATCCTAAGGAGCTGACAAAGAAGCTCCTTGTGTGGCTGCTGAAGGAAAGAAATCCTATACTGCCAGCTTAGATCTATTGACCGCAGTAAGATCCTGGACACACCTGGTGAGACAAGATACTCTCATTTCAAAGCAAAATGTTACATAAATGAAAGAAAATCATTAATTTAACAATAATTGCTATTTAAGAAGTCTGAATGACAAAATGCAAAGAAGGTACATCCAGAGATGGCCCTCCTCTGAAATGTACCAATTGCTTCAGAAGAGTTTCAAAAATATTTTTTTCAAACAGTAAAAAGTATTCCCTTTAATGTGTATTCTCCAATTTATTGTGTACTTTTTCATTAATATTCTATGATTGCTGAATATTAAAACAATATTGGAATTCATAATAATATTCTCAATGCATACTTCATGTAATGAATATATGATTAGAATATTCTCAATGAAGACCAATAGAATATGTAACTGCAAGTATATTGCTGAATGGCAATTTTTATTTTATAAATATATATATTTGCACTTTTAACCTGATACAAAAAGATGGTTTCAGTGAAATGTCTGAGTGTTGTTCATCAAATTAGAATCATAGAGTCACAGATTACCATTTCTAGACATTTTGAAGTAGTTTACATAATGGTTTTGAACTATGTATAAATATTCTACAGAATATATAAACACATAGACTAAACCCAGGAATGATCTGGAGGAAATTTATGCACCTTCTGGACAGAAGCATAAGACAAAGAGCTCAAACCAAATAGACAAGCAGTAAATTCTGTTCAGGAAATTTGTTTTTCATTCCTCTTTCTGATTCTTGTCACTTATCTGGGTTGTTTCTCAGTATTGCCTGCATAAAAGATAATTATCATATTTTCATTTCCTAAGAACCTTAGGAAATATTGCCACTCATTTTGTGTAATTGCAATGCTTAAAACAATGGCAATCTGTAATCTTGACATACTAGTGCAGTTTACGTGTAGTTAGTACTATTATCAATAATATATATTTCAAGTAACATCTGAAAATATTTAAACAAAAAAATTGAAAACTCAGAAATCAAGCAGACTTCTCATCAAAAAAGGTGTTTTAAAATTGAATGGAATTTTCCTGGCAGAAGATATTTTTAAAAAAGTACAGTAAGTAGACAAATTTTAAAGACTCAAATACATTGAACATGTTCTATCTTTCAATAGTTCCACTATACAAGCAGAAGGAAGCCGAATGTCTAAATGTTGTTATTTCTGCTTAATATTTCAGGTGGATTAACTTGTCACAATTAGTATTGACAGCAGAAAAACTTGGCCTCTTAAACTGTATTTGATATGAAGCCAAACAGAAATCCTAAGGGTTCACCTTGAAATATAAACCAGTATGGGAAGTTCATGGATGTTATAGTGAGGAATCACTCCATTGCCCAAATACAGCATCATGACTGAGTGATAAGTACTGTCTGGGATAATCCCTATAGGTTTTTTTTTTTTTTTTCCCGTGCACATTGCAGAGAGACAGCATTAAACATATTTGAATGTTGAAATACTGAGGATCCTGAAATCCAATTTCAATATAATACATAAGATGTATATCCTTTATATGGTTCTCCCAAATGTCAGATTTCCCTGGAAGAGAGGATATTTACCTCTTAAAAGCAGAGTGTGAATAATAGAATATTTTTTTAAGAATCAAGTAGCACAATATCTTTTTTTTCTGAAACACTATGTATGGCCCACAACATGAGTGAAAAGACATTCAAAGGAGAGGCTAAAAGATGGGCATCAGAAGAAAACAAAAATAGCTTG
>WEIU01001147.1:36721-69329 GCA_013389925.1 Aegithalos caudatus | reverse complement strand
TTTTTTTTATAGTGGTGAAGGCTTTTTACATGCTGGGCTGATTTCAGCCTTTTTTATGAAACTTCATTGAAATATAGTGCTGAGCCTACAAACACTTTGGATTGTGTGGAGTTCTCTTTTTGCTTTTTTTTTTTTGTGTGTGTTTTTTTTGGTTTGTTTTGTTGGTTTTTTTTTTACTTTTTTTTAAGCTTACGATTAATGAGTTAAATTTATTGGCCAGCTGCCCTTTGTAACCATGAATGAGTTCCTAAAAAAAAAAAAGCCAAAAAAAAAAAGGGAATCTTTTATCTCATCCCCAGCCTCTCTTCCTCCCTCCCAAAGAAGTATTTTTCTATCATAGCAAGCTGGCAAAAAAGATCAATCTCCCTTTTGAAAAAAAATAATCTGTAAAATTAGGAAGAATAATATTTACTTATCTTGCAAGGTTGCCTGGAAGGCTTTATTTTTGCAAAAACACTCCAAAACCAAAATTTTTTTGTTTCCAGTCCCTTTTGGGAGTGGAGAGGTTCAGTTCTCACTGAGCACGGCCTGGCTGGGCATCCCCAAACACAGCCCCTGAAAAAGCAGCTGCAGGTGCTCGGCGACCCGAAGGAAAGAGCTGTAACATCAGACTTTTTTTTTTTTTTTTTCATTTTTTTTTTTTTTTCTTTAAACAAAACTCGGCAAGGACAAGAGAGCCTCCTGCGGGGAGCAAGTGTGGGGGAAGGCGAGGGGGCGAGCCGAGCCAGACAAGCGCCTGAGTGATAACTTGCCTGAACCCTTTGATAAATGAGTTGACTCTTTTTTTTTTTTTTTCCCCCTATTTTTTTTTTTTCTTCTTTTCCCCCCCTTCATTCGCCACACGCCAGGAACAGAATTGGCCTGAACTAGTGGAATTGGCAGCAAAAAACTAACATACAAGTGTGTCTGGTCAATAGAACTCTTGTTCCTGCCGCTGGGTGCTGTGTGAGGACTCCGACTGTGCTCTGGCCCCGGAGTTGGAGCTGCAGACGCGCTCGGGGTTTTTCTTTTCTCGCCCCTCCGCTCTGCCTTTTTAAAATATTCATCAATGGGGTGGGTAGTTTGCTGTAGTCATTAAAATATCTCTCTCCCCTCCCCCTCGCTTTCTCCAGGACTGCCACTGTTGAGTCTGTGGGAATATGAATCAGCAGCAGCAGAGAATGGCTGCAGTTGGGACAGACAAAGAGCTCAGTGACCTGCTGGACTTCAGTATGGTGAGCGAGCGCGGCCGGGGGGCTGCACAGCCCTGGGGCTGGAGCTGCACAGGGGAGGAAATGTGAGCCTGTAAATTGGACATGATGGGTTTCAGATGTGCCGTGTTTGTGTGCGTGCACATGTGCTGCAACTTGTTTATTTTCAAGTTAAAGCAAAGCCTCTGCCCCTCCTCTCCCCCTCTTCCCCTCAAACGTGTGTTGTTCCCTCGCAGGGAAGGCAGAGAGGTTTCTTTTCTGGATGGGAAATTTGGGGGGGAATTAACAGTCGTGTGTTCTCTGTTTAAATGCTCACTGGGTGACTGTTTCTGCAGCCATGCAGAGATGTAACTTCAGTAGCTGATTAATCAAGCTTTTTTCCTCTCCCTAGATCCAGACTATTAAACTTTTGCTCCCACAGGTTATTTTGTCACATTTTGAAACGTGTCCAAGCTCTCCAGCGCGTTACTTTTGCAGGAGTTGGACACTTGTGCTCCCCATGCTCTGCTCCTCTGTATCCTGGAAACCTCGAGCTGCATTTAGGAACTGTTTATTTTCAAAGAAACAGGACCTAAGAGTTCCTCCTGAAGGGTGTGCACAGCTCGGAGGGAGGAGAAGTCCCTTTAGTCACAGCAGAGCAGGGTTAGTCCCTGGCACATCCCGCTGTGGCACTGCCACTGGTGCTGCCTCTCCTTGGCAGGTGACTCGTGGAGGGCAGAGCTGGTGTTCAAAGGCAAATAACTGTCTGTTGGGTTCCTCTGTTGTGTGCAGCACCCTGGTGGCACTCAAAGCGTGTGTCTTGCTGTCGAGATAAGCAAACGTGCTGCAGAGATAGAAACAACAGCTCCAGGAGGGGGAATGGCCATGAGAGTCACCCCAGCCTGGGTCACCCAGCCCACAGCCCTGCTGGGCTGATCTTCCTGCCTCTTGGAGGGGAAGGGACAAACAGTGGTGGCAGAGCTGGGGTCACCTGCTGTCCTGGTGGCTGTGACACCTGTGGATGTGCTGAGGCTCACTCGCTTTTCTGCATCTGCATGCTGACCTTCAGCCCTGGGAAATAAACCTTTTTTTCTGTAGCTGGGGGTTGTACCTGTCCTGACAGGGCTCTGTGCTGGAGGGGGGAGCCTCTCAGTCCCCCAAGAGCAATTCTCCTGCAGGAGAGGCCCAGTTCTCCCAGTTTCATACTTCTACTGGTCAGGCTCGGTCTATCAAATTGCTGGTGATGGGCTTTTCTGGTAGAATGTTTTAAAGTGGGTACAGGGACTACAGTGATGGTATCCCTGTAAAAGCAGGAATCTGTTCAGGGCTTCCTGTGGTTATTTGTCCCTCTCAGAGGTCCTGCAGGTTGGCACCTTACTACACTTTTGGTCAGTAAGCCAGAATCTGCTCCCTGACGGGGGCTGCAGCAGCTCCTGCTTCGCTTTTTCTCCTCCTTGGGAAAAAAAAAATCAAATCCCGTTCACCATTTAAAGCTTAAAAAAAACCCCAAGACCATCTTTTCCCATTTAACCAACCATCCTCATTTGCATGCCTAGAGCTGTGTTCCTGGGAGGATTCTTGACCCGGTCCCTCTGTACACAAACATTTCTGTCCTTGGAGGTGAATCCACACCAAAAAGCTTAAATTTGGGTTGGGATTCAAAGCTCTTCCACTGGTGTAATTCTGGGAAGGACCAGAACTCATCCTGTGCTCCTCCAAGGCTGGTGTAGAGGTGCTGGGGGTAGCTGCTCACAGCAGCAGGGCCTGCAAATGTCATTTTTCAGCAAATGACTGGAAGCCGTTCCCTGCAGGATCCGTTGGCCGATGGGCTCGGCGCAGCCTGGAGCGCAGCCAGCTCTGTTTCACAAACCCTCAGCTCTGCACACCCTACTCCTCGCTTTGCATAAAGGGAATATTAACATCTCTCCTCAAGGATGAGGAGCTGGAATGGAAAAGCTTCCTAGACAGTAGATGGGTCTGTTGAAGAGGCGCTCCCTGATTTGCTCTCCCTGTGTCCTTGGGATACAGGATTTTTTGACCACAAAGCTCGTTCTTTGAAGTGTATTTATGTTTTTCTTTGAATAAACAGGAGAGGAGCATTGGTTCAATAATCCTCTCCAGGACAGTAGAGGGGAGGGAAAAGTAGAGATACTTGGAGCAGCTGGAAGCATTTGCTTCAGATCAGTATTTTGATTCCTTTTTTTCTAGGGAAAATGTGTTCAGCCCCAGCAGTCTGTGGTCCAGCCCTACCCTGTGTTTTGCTGTGCAGGGAGGGAATTTAAGGCCCTAAGGGGGTGGCATGGCCTACCATGAGTTCCTGGGGTCAGTAAATGACAGGGTTGTGTGAGATGCTGCAAACTGGGCTTGCGGTCCTGAAAAAGAGACTCATCCCCTCTTTAATAAATAAATCCATTGGGTAGATATTGAACTGCAAAGCACTCACCAAAAGCTTTGTGCCACTGTAATTTGCCAAAAAGGGCAAAAATCGAAGGAGTCTGTGAGCAGGAGTCAAAGGAAAGGCCCAGTGGTGCTTTGGGGTGTGCATGGCAGCACACTTACCTCTACCCCCAGATAAATTGCCTTTTCTAATTGCCCCAAAGTGCAGGTAATTTGTAAGCCTGCCTTCACCACTGCTCCCTGGCAGCAGGCCCAGATGGGCTGGCAAATCTGGAGAGGAGCTTTGGAGAAAGCATCCTGCCTATAGACCCGAGTGGGCAGCTCAGCCTATTGATTAGGCTGGGCTTTGGTGGCTGCCAGGCTCTGCAGCTCAGCCTGACGGGCACAGGCTGTGTATGGGGGGAGCTGCTCAACCACAGGGACTTGGATATGAGGAAAAGGTTCTTCTCCCCAAGGCTGCTGGGGCACTGCCCAGGCTCCCCAGGGAATGGTCCCGGCCCCAAGGCTGCCAGAGCTGCAGGAGCTCTCAGGGATGCTCAGGGTGGGATTGTTGGGGGCTCTGGGCAGGGACAGGGGCTGCACTGGATGATTCCTGTGGGTCCCTTCTAGCTCAGGGTATTCGTGGATTCTGGGACTTTTCGTGGTTACTGGTTATCCCAGGCAGTGTCTCACTTGTGCCAGCACTGGTGTGCAGTGGGAAGGTGTCACCCAGGTGTCCTGGCTGGGCAGGGCTGCTCCGAGGGACAGGGACAGCCCAGGAGGGGACAGGGGAGCGGAGCAGCCCCGGGTGTGCCGGTGCCACCGAGCGCCAGCCGAGCTGGGAGCGGCCACGTGCCAGTGCCAGCCGGGGGCTCTGGCAGGAGCGAGGTGCTGTTAACAGCCATGATTATTAGCAGAGTATTAACCATATGCTGTGGGGAGCTGCCTGGCAGAGGGGGTTTCTGGCTCGGCACAGGGTGGGCAGGGGCTTGAGCAGTCACACAGGACCTGCCGCTCATCGCCGCTCCCGCTGCGCCGCGGCTCTCGCAGCTCCAGCCCCGCATCCGGGGGTGGGAGCCAAACTGTTGGCAGCAAGCGGGGCTGGAACAACTCCTGCTGCTCTGCTGGAGGATGCTGAAGCCGTGCCCTGCTCCGGCCAAGGCCCAGCGCCTGCATTTCCATGACAAAACCCTGAGTTTTGTTCAGAGCGGGGCTGTTGTGGGGTTTAAAGTTTGACTTCACACACGGTGGGCATTTGGAGCTGTAGTCAGGAAGGTCTGTCTTAAGTGAACATGTATAAAATGTCCTGCTGGCAATGTATTTTGAGTGAAATTCCCTCTTCTCCCCAAATTAGCAGCTGGATACTTTCCATGCTGCAAAATAGATTTCAGGTTTGGAGTTCGGGCCTGAGGTTGGTTCAGCCTGGAGTTCATCAGGTGGGAGAGGAGAGAGAGTGAGCACTGATTTAATTTTAAAAGAGATGCACTTCTAGATGTGCATAATAAGTGAAATGCTGCCTGATGTTCCTCATTTCTGGCAAGTTCCCTTTCTTCCTTAGGAGTCTGCTGTGTGAAGTATGGGGTCTCTTGGCTATAACCTCCTCAAGGGAGGGTGCAGGCATTTGGATCTTCCCCTGCTCTGGATTTGCCTCTTTTACCCAGGGAAAATTGGAGTGAGACTAAACTCTTTGGGAGGAGTGGGAATTGAGCTAGGAGGGGACGCAGAAGTTGTTGTCAGCTCTCAGGGAGGCTGGAGATAGGACTTTAAAAACCAAATACAGCGACTTAAGATAGGGGATTTTACATAACCGTTTAAATCTACATTATTCAAATCTAATAAAGGCCAAGTAATGACCCAATTGTAACTCTTGAGAGCTCATGCCTGGGTCCCTCCTTGATGCCCAGGTCCCCTGGTAGGTGCCAGCTCCAGTTCATCTCCTCCCTCCCCCCAGTTTATTTTTAAAGCAGCATTTAAAAGCAGAAAGGAAATTTGCAGTGGGTGGATGAACTTTGCCTCTGAGCGACACACGCCAGCGAAGGCACTTCACGTATGACTTGTGCCGGGCTCCTTGGGGCAGCTGCAGCCCACACCACAGTGGAAAAAGAGGCTGGGAGTAAGAAAAAAGCCCAAAGTGATAAGTGTGGAGGGGTAACCCAGGGTTCCCTGCTCCCCATCACCCTTCTTTGACAGCATGAGGTTGTGTCAGGCCTTGGCATGGAGCTCAGGGAAAGGTTCTTCCCCCCGAGGCTGCTGGGGCACTGCCCAGGCTCCCCAGGGAATGGTCCCAGCCCCAAGGCTGCCAGAGCTGCAGGAGCTCTCAGGGATGCTCAGGGTGGGATTGGTGGGGAATCTGGGCAGGGACAGGGGCTGGACTCTCACCCTTCCAGCTCAGAATATTCCAGGATTCTGTGCTTTAGGATCTCCACTTGTCCTCCCTCCTACAGGAAGGGGTCCATGACTCCTAAATCCCCTGGGGAGACAGAGCAGGAAGGTGTTGCATCAGCCTCAAAATCTCTCTCTAAGCAGTTGGAGGAGGGGAGGAGTTCCCTGGGCTGAGGGAGGTGTGGGGGTGTTTTGGGGGTGCTGGACATGGCTGTCCTGGGGGGACCCTCCTCCTGTTCTGCAGGAGCAGAAGGTGCTGGGTGCACAGTGGAACAAGGCTGTTCCTTTTCTCCACTTGTGTTTGCTGCTCCAACCTTGGGTTTTTCAGCCTCAGTGAGTGCTGAGCAGAAATGATCATGAAAAGATGCAGCAGTGCTGGGATTTGTTTGTTTGTTTGTTTGGGGGTTTTTTTGTGGTTTTTTTTTGTGTGAGTGCTTTTTGCTGCTGGGTTCATGGTGCATCCCTTCCCCCCTGCTCACACATGCAGACCTGCCCCTTGCCACTTGGCAAAAAGGGATTTTGATCTCAATCTCCTTCCCTACCTTGAGAAGAGGGAGCGAGCACAGGCAGGGTGGGACCAGCCACATAAATTCCATTTTCAGCACTTTTGGGGATGTTTGCAGAACCCCCTCCTGCCCTGCAAGGGGGAGGGGATGCAGGGAAGCCCTGCAGGTGCAGAGGAAGGTGAGCTGCAGTCTTTGGGGTTTGTTTTTATTTTCTAGCCCAACTTCCTGAGGAAACAAAGCTTATCCCACGGTGGGGCTGCTGGGCCACCCCAAACACCTCGGGAGCCCCTGGGGTGAGCAGCAGCCTCGGGGCACATCCAGGGGGGCCAGGGGGCCGTGGGCAGGCAGGTGAGGGCAGGTGTGTGCAGGCAGAGGGGTGAACACTAAACACTGTTTACACCTTCATTTAAATCCGTGTATAAAGCATCTACACCCTGCACATGCATATAGATGATCCCAAATTTGTGCTCTTTATGAATGGCAGTTGGTTCCTTAACTGCTCTCTTTGCATCTCTACCACATTTAACTGTTTTTTGTTGGTTTTTTTTTTTCTCCTCCCCAGCATTTGTGAAAACAAAGCTGGGCAGACAGTTCTGTACAAAGGAATGTTTCTGACCACAGCCAGACATCAGCTATGTCAGGGCATGAAACACTGCCTTTCTGTAGGCTCTTGTGCCATTACATTGTTTAATCTTCAAAGCATTAAACTTTTGAGTTACTCAGACATTACAAAGCTAAAAATAATAAAAATTCAAATGACTTGGTGGTGAAAGTATCTTGAGTAGAAAAAGGATATTAAAATGTTAATTCACTAAGCGTTTTCCCACCAGTTGTTTTATTGGCTGGAGCTCCATTTGTGTGGAGGAGAATTACTGCTGCACGCAGGTGCATGTAAATTATTAAATAGCAGCCTCTGAAACTCTCCCAACTTTTATTAAAAATATTTATACAGGTTAGGTGACGAGGTGTGCAGTATTTTTGAGGAAGCTCCTGGCAGGAGAGGCTCAGTTGTGATAATGAAGCTGCAGTGATAGAGCAAACAAGTCCCCAGAGCGACCAATTCTGTGAAATATATTAATGTTTTAAATCATGAGTAACTGTATTTGCCCTTGGAGCAGCTTCCTCCCCCCAGACCCCAGGGCTGTGTCAGGTCCTGGTGCTGCTGGAGCCCCCAAAGCAGCGGGGTGGGAGCTGCTCCATGAGGCTGGGGGCTCATCCCTGAGCCCTCCCTGCCTGTGCCAGCCAGACCCAGAGGCAGCCCCTGTCCTGCCCAGGCACTGCACGTGGCTGGAGGTGTGGGTGGGACCAGGACTCCTGTGGGAGCTGGGACACTGAGGGATGAAATAGCTTTGCTGTCATTATCCTGCTGGCTTTTTATGAACGGAGTCAGCCTTTCCCCAGGGCTCACCTGTAGGCAGGGTGAGCAATCTGGGGACAAAACTGTTGGTTTGGACCACAGCAGGGATGCTCCTTGGCTGGTTTCCAGCTGCCCCTGCAGAGCCAGGGGTTGTGCAGGTGGGGATGTGTGTGAGAGCAGGGCTGTGCCTCCCCCTGCCCCTCCTGAGCCATGGAGCAGGGACACCAGGAAAGGTTTTTGCATCAATGATGGGCTGCCTTCCCCCTCCCCTCCCTCAGCGTGACTCCTTTGCAGCAGCACAGTAAAACCAACATACTGAAATCTCCTTTCTCTTCCCTTCTCTCTCATCTCCTTGTTTTTCTAGATGTTTCCCTTGCCAGTGGCTAACGGAAAAAACAGACCCACGACCCTTGCAAGCACTCAGTTTGGAGGATCAGGTACTGTCTTTATTTTTTTTCCCTCTTATACCATAATGTTTCTTGCAATAAATTTGTGTTTGGTTCCAGAGATGTCATAGGGGAGGGGGTTCTCTATTTTGGTGATGTATTTTTCTGGTGGTGCTCTGCTGCTGTTTCTCTGGATGGTTTCCTTGTTGCTCCATGTGTCTCTGGATGGGCAAATCTGCTCTTGCTGAGCTGTTTCCCATTAAAATTCTGCAGCCTGAGCTGGAGGTTGTTGTCCCACTGCTCCAGGAGTCTGGGATCAGGCAGGGCTGGTCTCTAAGCTGCTTAGATGTGTCTGCACTGCCCTGGAAGACTTTTGCTGTTCCCCTCTGAAGATGGGGTGGTGATGGCTCATTCCCGGTGCACTTTGGGGTCTGCTCCATGCAGCCCCTCCAGCCCTCCCCCTGCTGTTGGGTGGGATCTCAGCATTCCCAAAGCCCTCCAGGGTGCCAAGAGGGGACCAGGGATGCTGACATCCAAGGGCTTTGGAAGCAGGGCAGTGGGGAGAAGTGGGCTGGAGAATTTCAGCCTCTGCAATTAGAGGTTGAAAATGTGCTGGTTGGTTTGAGGACTCCTGGACAGTGCTGGGCCAAGGTTTTAATGCCTAGGGAAGCTGCTCTCTGCAGGGCTCACACAACCCCTGGCATGAGGGAAGTCCAGCTGATTTGCCCTTCTTGCTGAATACTTTGTGGATGGTTAAAACTCTACCTTCCCTGCCCTGGGCTGGCTCCAGCTGTGCAGGGAAACTCCTGGCTGTGCTGTGACACTGTTTGGCATCCCAGAGACTGGGCTGGGATTTCTGGAGAGGAGCTTTGATGCCCCAGTGGGGCACTGGGGAACCTGCAGCAGCAGCATGGGGGCTCTGCCCTGCCCTGCTCCTGCCCTCCTGGACCAGGCAAATGTGATGCTCTCAGACTGAGCTGTTTAGCTGCATGTCAAGATGGTTTGGAGCAAACACTTTTGCAGGGAAGGAAGCTGTTGAGTGGGCGCTGGAGGTAATTGGAGGGGAGCAAACTCTTGGGTTAACCCAGATGGAAGCTGATCTCTCCAGCGAGCGTTCCTCGTGCACCTTGTGCTGTTAAAATAATCCACAAAAGACGTGCTACACGCTGGGGGGAGAGGAGCAGTGCAGGAGCTCCCATTAATCCATTTCCTGCTCAGAGCCTGCCTTGGCTGCCAGGTCTGTGGTGCTGGCCAGGAGCAGAGGCTGGAGCGGGCCCCAGACCCCCCTCCAGCCCAAACGACACCAAATCTTTGATTCTCCCCCCACCCCTTCTTTTCTTTTCTTTCGGGTGAATGAAAGGTAATGTTGACACCACCCTTCCTCTGGGCTGCTGCTCTCTGAGCCTGACTGGGAGCAGTTCATAAAAACAGAGCTCTGATGTTATACAACTGCACTGAGGGACGTTGCACAATCCCTGCTGTCCCAGCCTGGGATGAGGCAGAGGCTCCCTCATCCTGCCTCAGGCATCCTGGCTTGGGAATGCAGCTCAGGGCTGGGTGTAGGGCAAGAGCTTTGCTCCAGCAGCAGTTATCCCTTCATCAGCCATCCTTGGCCTCACCTGGAGATCAGGGGACAAATTTCATCTAAGTGTCAGCTTTGGGACTTCTCCCTGCTCCTGCATTTTTGGCTCTTTGCTGGTGGGGTGAATAACTGCATAAGACATCAGCAAGTTGTGCATCCTTGGTTAGAAGGATCCCAGGTGTCCAAGCAAGGCCCTAGAAAATGGCAAGAGGTTCTCACAGATGGTTGGTTTAGCTTTATTCACTGATGCAATCAGGTACTAGTTAGAATTGCAGAATCGTGGAAGTCTTTGGTTTGGAAGGGACCTTAAAACTCATCTTTCTCCACCCCCTGCTATGGGCAGGGACACCTTCCACCAGACCAGGTTGCTCCAAGCCCTGTCCAACCTGGCCTTGGTCATCCTCCAGGGTAGTTCATCCCCCAAGACTCAGGCAGTCATCAAGCTCAAAATTTGATTTGAGTGGAGTCATCGTTAACCTTCATGTAGTCAGAGGGTGGATGGTCCTTGGATTTGGGTATCTGGACTTGCAGGGGGAACAGAGCACCTCACAACCACACCATAACCTGAACCTGGAGGTGATCACCCTAAACCTGGCCATGCAGGAAGGCCTGGGCTTCTTTTTTAATGTAACATGTGTTCCAAACACTTCTCAGTCAGGGGCCTGGACCAGCAGTGAAGACACTGCAGCATTTCCCCTCTGCCTGCAAAGGAGAAGCAAACACTGATTTGTCTGAGTCTTAGCTCAGTGCTGTGCACCACACTGCCAGGATCTCTTTATTTGGGTTTTTTGTGGTAACCTCAAGATAACAAACTGATGTTGTCTCCTGTGCCAGAAATATTGATATTTTATCTTTCTGCCCACCCAGGATGGGAGCATATCACTGGGTTGGTGTAATTACGTTGGACTTGGGAATTCATGATCTCCCTCTTCCCATCTCCTTGTGGAAATGCTGGTGCAATGTGCAGCTTTTATTCTTTTTCCCCTCCAAAGGAGCTCTTATTTCCAGGCTCTTTCATCCTCAGGGAAGTGAGGAGGGAAGAAGGGAAGGGAGCAAAGCACTGACTGATCAATCCTGGCCAAAATGAGATTCTTGCTTCCAAAGTCCAACTGGTAAATAAAGGATTTGAAACAGGGAATCCCAGTGATAAAATTGTCCCCAATTCAAATCCTTTTCAAATTCAAAATTTCTTTACCAGAAGTGTTTTTAACCATTGGCACAAGAACCATCATCCCTGGAAGTGTTCAGAACAGGTGTTGATGTGGGACCTGAGGACATGCTTCAGTGGTGAACATGGTGCTGGGCTGACAGTTGGCCTTGAACATCCTAAAGATCTTTTCCAACCTTAACAATTCCATGTTTCTAATAACTGCCCTGGCCAAGCTGCTGGTGGCCCCTGTAGCAAGGGAAGCCATTTTTCTCCCCCAGGCTAGAAAAATTCCAAGTGTTCATGGAAACCCTCCAGCTTTGAGATCCCTTTGCTTTCCTATTTGCCTCTTGATTTTATTTTAAGCCCTGCCACTGTTTCTCTCATTTCTGTCCTCAAATGCTCCGGGGAGGAACTGGTTTCGCTCCCCCGCCGCACGGACAATTCAGCACCTCCGCTTTGCCTTTTCTTGGCAAGGAGAGACCCAACAATTGCCACAAGGATGGAGCTGACGTCACCCAGCCCGTGGCTGCAGCATTTATAGCACATATAGGTCACCACGGGAAGTTGGTCTTCCTGGGGCTGGGAGCTGCAACCCGTGTTTTCCAGCATGGGCTGTTTGCTGCTGGGGTTTTATTTTAGCCAGGGTGCTCAGCCCGTGCCTGTTGTCCTGCTCCTCCAAGGGGCTCACAGTCCCCTCCCCAAAAAGTGTTTCTATTTGCAGTAGCAAAACATCTCAAAGCGTGTCCCCCGTCTTATCATAGTTCATAAATGACTAATCTGAGCTGCAGCAAGCTCCCTCCCAGTGCTTCATCGAGCCCTGCCTCAAGCAGGAAACCGCTGGGGCTGAATTTCACGTGGAAATGACCATTTTAATTGACATCGAGGCAGTGGGAGTGGCCCGAGGCAGCAGGGTTGTGCTGTGGCCTCGTGGCTGCTGGGTTTTCTGCAGGGTTGCTGCGTGCTGGCTACACCTTTGCTCCAACAAAGGGGTTTGGGCTCTGCAGAGCAGGGAAATAAACCCAAGGCACGTGGCTGTGTGAGGTAAAACATCTCCTGGAGCAGCACACGAGCAGCACTTCCACCTGTGGGTCATGTGGAGGGTGTGCAGCCATCTCCCTTCCCATCCCAAATGGTGTGGGGTGCCAGGACTGGGTCCTGATGGGATGGGAGCCATGGGGTCTCCTGCTGACAAATTATTCTGCTCTCAAAAAGAAAAATCTCTGCTATTTTTTGCTTTCCTCCTCTTTTAAATAAGTAAGTTCAGCATTAAGTACCTTTTTCTTCATGCTTTGTGCCAAAATGGGTTGGGCTCTTTGCTTGGGCTCTGGGGTAGGTTTGGGAGGGAGAGTCCCCTCCCCACCTGTGCTGTGATTCCCACCCCCAAATTCATTGGGTGCTTCCTTGGTGAGCTGAGGCTCCCTGGGAGGGAATTGCTTTGATCGGGGGAAGTTCATCAAGTCCATTTGAAGCTGGTGAAGCAGGGAGTTTTTCAAAGGGTTACAAGCTGGTGCATGTAACAAATTTTAAGTTAGAGTCTGGTGAACAAAGCAAATGGATTCTCCCTGGAGGGAGGCGAGCCCGGATCCCCTTTGAAACTCTCTTTAAACAACGCACAAACTTGGATACCTGTGGCAACAGCACCGAGAGTCATAAATTCTCTGAAAGCTTGGGTTGTCTCTTTAATTGCTGCTATGGGGGAGCTGTTTGAAGGTTTAATTATGTGGAGTGTGCAGGCAGCCCTGTGTTGGGAAGCTCCGAGCAGGATGGGCAGGGTCTGGTGCAGCAGGATGATGCTGGGCTCCCCTGTGCTCCTGGAGCTGGCAGGTTTGCAGGGACACCACGGCAGGCAGGGCTGGGAAGAGCCGAGCACAGCGTTTCTGTCACCGTGCTGTCAGCAGTCGAGTCCCAGGCTGCAGAAACCCATTTGCAACTGTTTTCCATAGTGAGGAAAGCAGGAGCTTTTATTAGCAAGGCTGTATCACGTTTTCCTACTAACTGCCTCGAGTTCCCACATGTTTTGCTTATGCTATAGTGGGAGTGCTGGGCTCTGCTTGCTATTTTGATGGATGATGAAAGGCAGACATGAGGTGTGCAATATGGGACTTGATATTTAGAACTGGCACTTCCCGTTGGAGTTTGGGATCGGGGCCGTGTTTTTGTGGCGTGCCCGTGCAAACTGTCACCAAACACACCAAACACAAAGCCACCACAACAGAAAAAGGCAAAGCAGAAAAATTCACTTGCCAGGCCCTTGGTGTGACCGTTTGTTTCAAAGTAAATGTTACTGTTTAACCATTATCAAAGGGAATCAAAGGAGAGCTGGGGGTGCTCACCTGGAGAGGAGGAGGCTCCAGGGAGAGCTCAGAGCCCCTGGCAGGGCCTGAAGGGGCTCCAGGAGAGCTGGAGAGGGACTGGGGACAGGGGCTGGAGGGACAGGACACAGGGAATGGCTTCCAGTGCCAGAGGGCAGGGCTGGATGGGATCTTGGGCAGGAATTGTTGGCTGTGAGGGTGGGCAGGCCCTGGCCCAGGGTGCCCAGAGCAGCTGTGGCTGGCCCTGGATCCCTGGCAATGCCCAAGGCCAGGCTGGACAGGGGTTGGAGCAGCCTGGGACAGTGCAAAGTAAACCTGCCCACAGCAGGTGTGTGGAAGGAGATGAGCTTTAAGGTCTCTTACAACTCAAAAACCATTCTGGGATTCCATGGAAAAGCCTTGCCATGGCCAGGTCCAGCTTGCAAAGCCATGCAGTCTCATTGCCTCCCAGTACAGTCCCTGCCCCCCTCTGCTCTCCACAGTGCTGGAGCCTTTCCATTCCTGCTACTGGCAGAGCCCATGGGATGCAGGAGGTGCTCCAGGTGTGGCAGGGACACTCCTGTGTGCTGCAGTCCCCACCCTGCTGCTAACACAGCCTGGACACTCTCAGTGAGGTTCATCTCCTCTCTCTGAGTTGGGCTTTCTGCTTTGGTTTTGTCTTTGCCCTTGGGAAGCTCCTGTTCTCCTCCCTCTCCCCATTCTGCTCCCTGTTTTTCCTGTGGGGTGCATCCCATTTATCAGGATATGGAAAGCAAGAGAAGAAGGAGTTGGAGGGCCCAAAAGCTGGGGGCAGAAAATGCAGGTCAGCAGGGAATAAATAATGTGTTTGGGGCAACAAATGGCAGGGGAAGGTCTTCACACATGTGTGCCTTAATCCAGGGTCCCACCCCATCTCTGATTCTCCTGTCCTGGGATGCCTGTTCCTGCTCCCAGGGCATCTCACCTGTGCAGATGTTTCTCCTGCGCCTTTGCAGTGAGGTTGAAACAGAATCCCAGAATGATTTGGGCCCATCTCATTCCATCTCCTGCCATGGGCAGGGGCACCTTCCACTATCCCAGGCTGCTCCAAGCCTTGTCCAACCTGGCTTGAAATGTGAAGGGCTCTCTCTTTCTTGCAATTCATTTTTTCCCCTTGAATTTTATTTCACTTCTGGGAGTGAGGGTGTCCAGCCCTGCCAGAGGCACAGCTGGTTTCTAATGGACACACAAGGAGCAAAGTCTGGGAAGAGCAGGGACATGGTGACAGTGCTGTGGGGATGCTCTGGCAGGTGGGGACAGGCAAATATAACCCAGTCCCTGTCTCAGTGTGTGTTTAACTTGGGGGGTGAAGGGTGCCTGTTTTCAAAGGAAGGGTTTGGAGGGGTTCTTTGGGGATTTTTCTTTTTGTTCATCTTCCACCTGGAGAAGAATCCTTCTGACTGGATTTAAGATCTTTACCTGGGAAAGACTACAGAGAATGCTGGGGGTGCCAGAGCCAAAGCTGTACTGAGATAAGTGACAGCTTTTGTTTAGAAACTGCCAGTTTGCCACCTTCTTTAAGCACAGTTTTAACTTTGCCAGAACTGCTGAAGCAGTGCAGGGCTCTCCTCCCAGCAGAGCTTTCCTCCCTTGGATGAGGCAGTTCCCTACCAGTGAGGGCTCTGCTGGAGGGGCTCTGATGGGATCAATGTGTCTTGTGTAAAAATCTGAGGGGCTCAGGAGAAGCTGAGCTTGGTGTTGTGCACCTTCTAAAAGAGCAGGTACAAGCTCCAACACTGCCTTGTCCTTACAAGAGGAGCTGTGGGCAGCAATTAGTGAGTAAAGAGAGTAAGTTCAGCTTAGATCTTGGGCAGGAATTGTTGGCTGTGAGGGTGGGCAGGCCCTGGCACAGGGTGCCCAGAGCAGCTGTGGCTGCCCCTGGATCCCTGACAGTGCCCAAGGCCAGGCTGGACAGGGCTTGGAGGAACCTATGGAAGGTATCCCTGCCATGGCAGGGGTGGCACTGGATGGGCTGTAAGATCTCTTCTAATCCAAACTGTTCTGGGATTCTGTGAATTCCCTCTGTCACTGCCCTGTTCCTCAGGGCTCTCATCTCCATTCCAAGCACTTGGATGGTCCCAGGAGGGCAGGCAGGGCTCAGGTTTGGTGCAGCTCTGCCTGAGTTCACCTCTAATCCTGCCCAACCCAGGGCTGCCTGAGCAGCACACGTTGGCTCAGCCTTCCAGCTCGAGGCCTCCACGCTTGTTGTGCCCTTTCCAAAGGGGAGAGATGGCTTTGGAAGGGGCCCAGCAGGTCTGGCAAGTGTTGCTGCTGGACCTCACTGCTGCTAATTTGCAATTCCTCATGCCCTGTGGGGTGCCCTGCTGCAGCACGTGTCCCACGTGTGACCAACTCCTCAGCCTGGTGCATCTCCATTGTTAATGGCTGTGTGCAGTGACACTCAAACTGCAATTATTAGTAGTATTGTTTTTAATTAGAGACAACAAATGGGTGTCTTAAGGGGGTGGATTAAATGCAAAGTGCTGTTTTGTTACTCTGGAGGGCCTCATCTCTCACCTGGCACTACATTCCCCAATGCACACAGCTGAAGGACAATATCAATACCTGGTTCCTGACTGTTGTCTCTGTTGTCTTGGTGGCCTGGAGAGGATCCTCTTCACTTCTGCCCAGCCTGTGCTCCCTGCTCCACGTACAGGGTGGAAGGATTCACCCAGGGCCATTTCCATCATGGGAAAGGAGGGAGCTGAGGGGAGCCAGTGGTGGATGTAGGGATAACAGAGCTTTCTCAGAGATGTCAAAAAAGTTAACTCACATCAGGAACAAGTCCAGAGGAAGCCATGGAGCTGCTCCAAGGGCTGGAGCCCCTCTGCTCTGGGGCCAGGCTGGGAGAGCTGGGGGTGCTCAGCTGGAGAGGAGAAGGCTCCAGGGAGAGCTCAGAGCCCCTGGCAGGGCCTGAAGGGGCTCCAGGAGAGCTGGAGAGGGACTGGGGACAAGGGCTGGAGGGACAGGACCCAGGGAATGGCTTCCAGTGCCAGAGGGCAGGGCTAGATGGGATCTTGGGCAGGAATTGTTGGCTGTGAGGGTGGGCAGGCCCTGGCACAGGGTGCCCAGAGCAGCTGTGGCTGCCCCTGGATCCCTGGCAGTGCCCAAGGCCAGGCTGGATGGGCTTGGAGCAACCTGGGACAGTGGGAGTTGTCCCTGCCATGGCAGGGGGTGGGAATGAGTCTTAAGGTCCCTTCCAGCTCTAATCATTCTATGGTTCTGTCTGCCTGTTGGAATCCCATCTGTGTGATATCCTGCCTTCTCCCAGCACCTCCAAACAGCTGGGGCTGGGGGCACTGAATTGCCCTCCTGCCCCTGTGTGGCCAGGACAGGGGACCTGGGCAGTCAGGGCTGGGTGCTGGGGGTTCCCTGGAACATCCCCAAACCCAGCTGGATCCATGCAGTGGCCCCAGCCTGATCAGCTTGGGAGGCCAGGATGGCAGTGATCCTCTTGGTGCCCCTCCTCCCGAGGGACAGGGGCTGAGCTCTGCTCTGGGCCAGGGCCAGGAGCCCAGGAAGGGCTGGAGCTGTGTCAGGCCTTGGCATGGAGCTCAGGGAAAGGTTCTTCCCCCCGAGGCTGCTGGGGCACTGCCCAGGCTCCCCAGGGAATGGTCCCAGCCCCAAGGCTGCCAGAGCTGCAGGAGCTCTCAGGGATGCTCAGGGTGGGATTGTTGGGGGCTCTGGGCAGGGACAGGGGCTGGACTGGATGATCCTTGTGGCTCCCTTTCAGCTCAGGGTATTCCAGGATTCTGTGATTTGCAGCTACTGGGCAGCTCCCAGACCCACAGAACTCTGGGATCTGACTGCATGTGCCTGGTGCTGGCAGCACAAATTGCATTTGAAGAAATCCAAGCTTTTTCAGAGCCTGGTGGCAGCTCCTGTGCTTGGACAGGCAGTGCCTGGTCCCCTCCGAGCAGAGCCCGTCCTGTGCACACTTCAGAGCCCCCTCTGCCAGGAGGTCCCCAAATACCTGGCAAGCTTTGATTAGCACATTAGCTTAAACAAATTGAGTTATACACCCACAGAGGGAAGAGGTGCTGCACTCCTTCAGTGGTGACTTAGAGTTTAATTAATTTTGTTGCCAAATGAGGCATGAAATACAGTTTGAAATACATTGTGGTGCTGAATGTGTAATTGTACAGGGGGCTGGGAGCACATCTGAGGATCAGGGATCACCTGAGGCAAGCCAGGCACGGAGCTCTCATGGCCCCAAAATGGGGCTGTGACAGCTCAGAACCCATCTGGGGGGACAGACAGGGCACAGAACCCCCACAAACTCCCCAGGGAGTGGGGACTGGGCCACTGCCCCCACCACAGCAAAGCAGTACCCAAAGATGTCATTGTGCCCACAGGTTTGTCACTATTTGGGGTTTTTCTGCCAAAAAATCCATCTCCTGGGCAAGATTCCAAGTGGTGGCAAGGTCCCCAGGTGTGTCCTCCCCAGGAGCAGCCACTGTGGCTGTTCTTTGCCATCCAAACAGGGATTTGCCTCAGGTTTGGGGGAGGATGGAGGGTGGGAGTTTTGCCAATTGGTTGCAGAGATCCTGGTCTGTCTGTCCCTGTCTTGCAGGGTGGAAGTACATCTGAACAAACATCAGAAAGGGAAAATCTGAGCCGTGAGAGATTTCTTGGTTCAGCTTTTGAGAGTTTCTGCAGTGGCTGTTTGGATGCTCTTCTCCCTGCCCTGATTAATGTTTCTGGAGGGAAGTTGCCTCCAGTGCCTCACTCCCCCAGTAAAGAAGGGAGAGAGGCAGTCCAGGACATCTGCACTCATTTTTTAATCCTGAATTTTCAATTAACTCGCCAGGTAGCTCAGCTCCAAAGCCAGCAGGGAGAAAAATCTAAAAAACACTGTCCATCTGCCTGTGAACCCTGGGAAGCACATCCCCACCTCCAAAGTGACCTCAGGCAATGTCTTCCTCTAAATTTAGCTGGGGATTGCGTCAGGAGTAAGAAGGAGGTGAAGTTAATGTGGCATAAGCTTTTTCTAGCAGGGGAGTTTGCCTGGTTAGACAGGGACTGAAAATAAATAAATGAGCTTCGCATCAGAGCCTCTGGGGCCAAGGCTGGGAGGGAGGGCAGCCTCCAGCACACAGGGACATGAGAGGTGGCTTTTTTCAGGCCATGCAGGGCAAGGGACAGTCATCGATAAACCTTGACTTGTCCTAGCTGGGAATAACCCTCCAGGAAAAGTGGGTGATGCTCCCTGTGTCCTGTCTGAGGGCACTGCATGTGGCCAGAGAGCTCTGGGGTCACCTCTGGTGGTGGCACCTGCCTCTCCTGGGGAGGTTTGGTGGTGGCTGCTGGGCACTGCTCAAAGCAGAGCTGTTCCTCTCCCTCTTAGGGAGTTCTGAAGCATCTTCTGCCCATCCTTCCTTCATCCCAGGCCCCTGGGCTGAGGCATTGGTAACGTTTTCCCCATCCAAAAGCCCTCCCAGGTGTGTGTGTGACATCCAGGGGTGCCCCAGGGGACAACCTGACCTGGAAGAAGTCAAAGTCCTTCAGGACAAGCCTTGGGGTCATTGCTGTTGCCAATCCCCTCTCTTACCTTTCTGCCTCCTCCTTCCCAAGCTGGAGGGACAAGTCTCACTTTTGACAAGTGACAAAACCTATCCTGGTGGCAGTGAGTGCGTGACCTTCCCTGAGAGCGGGGGTGGCCTGGGCCCCTTCTGCTTTCTGGGACATTTTATTCTGAAGTGCTGTGGTCTCCCTTGCAAAGGCTCCTCCTGCCCCGTTAACATTGTTATACAAAGCAGCAGTTTGCCATCTAATTAGGAAAAATATGCACTAACCTCTACCATATGTTGCTCTTCTCCTCGGATTTGCATTTGAAAGTCCAGCTGAATTTCAATGTGAAACTGGATTTTATCCAAATGATGAATGGCCCAAAAAGCTGTGGGAAGGTGGATGTGCCTCCCCATCACATATGGTTGGTTGGTTGGTTCTATTTTTCCTTTTTGAAGCAAAAAATTTTAAGCAGGGTTGCTTCATTTCTTGTCCCATGGTTCAAAGTGTTCACACCTTTCCTCCCAAGCTGGATTTATCTGGCTGGGTGGCCATTCCAAGGCCTGTGAGGTGCTGGAGCTCCAGCCCCACAAGGGACAGGGATTACATTTACTCTTAGAAACTTGTTTTTGGTGGCAGCTCCACTCCTGGCTGTGTCCAGGACTGAGCCCCAGCGTGGGCAGCAGGGGAGGGGGGATTCTGCCCCTCTGCCCCACCCAGGTGAGACCCCACCTGCAGAGCTGCCCCAGCCCTGGGGAACAACATCAGGAGCACCTGGAGCTGCTGGAGCCAGGGCAGAGGAGGCCCCAGAGCTGCTCCAAGGGCTGGAGCCCCTCTGCTCTGGGGCCAGGCTGGGAGAGCTGGGGGTGCTCACCTGGAGAGGAGAAGGCTCCAGGGAGAGCTCAGAGCCCCTGGCAGGGCCTGAAGGGGCTCCAGGAGAGCTGGAGAGGGACTGGGGACAAGGGCTGGAGGGACAGGACCCAGGGAATGGCTTCCAGTGCCAGAGGGCAGGGCTGGATGGGATCTTGGGCAGGAATTGTTGGCTGTGAGGGTGGGCAGGCCCTGGCACAGGGTGCCCAGAGCAGCTGTGGCTGCCCCTGGATCCCTGGCAGTGCCCAAGGCCAGGCTGGATGGGTTTGGAGCAGCCTGGGACAGTGGGAGGTGTCCCTGCCATGGCAGGGGTGGCACTGGATGGGCTTTGAGGTCCCTTTCAGCCCAAACCAGGTGGGATTCACTACATTTTCCCAGCCCATCAGGTGGGTTTGTGCAGGATCCCCTCATACTGCTCCCAATGTGCCCTGAAAGGGCCCCAGCTGCAGCTCCCAACCTGGGGATTGAGGCTTTTTGGTTTTTCACTTCAGCTGGAGCAGTGGCTGCTCCAAGCCCCTTCCCACACAGGGCCATGGTTTGGGCAGTGCTCCCCAGGTAGCAGAGAACAGGAGCAGGGGCTTTGCTGCTGCTTGGGCTGCTGGAGGTTTTGGGAGCCATGGGATTGCTGAGCCAACACTGCCCATCCCCACAGCCCCTCGGAGCTGCCTGGATGCCCCACTTGGCTCCAGGCTGGATTTTTCCCCTTCACTGAGGTCTGTTCAAGCTGAGTTAAGCTCTGTGACACACTCAGCCTTATGTTGCTGAGCTGGGTGTGCTCACATGGCTCTCATGACCTTTTGCCTCACCTACCTGGCAAAAAAGCTCTTAAAAATCACTTCACATCCTGATTATTTCACATCCTCTGTGAATCTGTTATTGGAGAGTGCTCTGGCTGCCGGGCTGGCCATGGTGCTCACAGGGGGAGCTGCTTGCTCCGGGTTTCTGACTTTTGTTCTCCTTTCTCTTCACTCCTTGGAGATCAATTCAATCCTTAAGACAGTTTTTGTTGGGGTTTTTTGTTGTGTTAATGCAGCTGAACTAATATGATTACATTTCCAGATTTGGGTAATGGAATAANCCAGGTTGTGTGAATGAAATAAAAAGAAAGAAAGTTTTTTTTTTTTTTTTTTTTTTTTTTTTTTTTTTTTTTTTTTTTTAAGAAAGGAGAAGTTATGTCACTTCCAAGTCTCCAGTTTGGAAGTTCTTTCCCTTTATCATTTACTCAGAGAGGTTGGGGGCTCTCCATCCCTGGAAGTGTCCAAGGCCAGGTTGGACAGGGCTTGGAGCATCCTGGGATAGTGGAAGGTGTCCCTGCCATGGCAGGGGGTGGATTGAGGTGGACTTTGGGATTCCTTTCCGCCAAACTCTGATTCCATGTTCTGCTCTTGGCACGAGGGCTCCTGGGGGCTGTGGCCATGCAGGGATCCCCCAGTCTTGGGTGCTGCACTTTGTGCTCCATGTCCTGGTCAGTCACAAACACAGAGAACTGACAAAGATGTCCTGGGTGCCCAAAAAGATGCACCTTCCCTTTGCTCTGAGAGCTGCTGTAGGGCTGTGTGTGGGGCAGAGGCCCTGGCACACCCTAGGGCAGTTTCACCAGCATCTTGAGGCATGTTGGCTTTGTTCATCTCTGTGCTTGCTCTCAGGTTCAGAGGAGGGATCTGGAAAACAGCTCAGCCAAAGCATCTCACAATGGCAACTTCCTTTCTGAAAAGAGAAGGATGTTGTGGAGTTGGTGGCTTCCCATTATTTTCCCCAATTTGAGCTTTCTTGCCACTGATGCCACAGTGTCTGCAGTATCAGCAGGATCCAAAGCTGTTGGAGAGTGTCCAAAGGAGGGACAGGGAGCTGGGGAAGGGTCTGAGGAGGGTCTGAGGGCCCTTGGCTCGTTCAGCTGGAGCAGAGGAGACTGAGGGGAGGCTCCTGGGGGCTGCAGCTCCTCCCGAGGGGAGGCACAGGGGCAGGGGCTGAGCTCTGCTCTGGGCCAGGGCCAGGAGCCCAGGAAGGGCTGGAGCTGTGTCAGGCCTTGGCATGGAGCTCAGGGAAAGGTTCTTCCCCCCGAGGCTGCTGGGGCACTGCCCAGGCTCCCCAGGGAATGGTCCCAGCCCCAAGGCTGCCAGAGCTGCAGGAGCTCTCAGGGATGCTCAGGGTGGGATTGTTGGGGGCTCTGGGCAGGGACAGGGGCTGGACTGGATGATCCCTGTGGGTCCCTTCCAGCTCAGGACATTGCAGGATTCTGTGATTCTGGGAGGGTCAGGCTGTGTGTCCTGCTCTGCTTTGGGATCAGCCTCCCTGCTGCTGGAGCTGGCTGAGGCTCAGGGTGTCCCTGTCCCACGCTGTGGCACCGAGCTGCTCCTGCCCCCTGCCATGGGGTCCTGGCCAGTGGAGCAGAGCAGGAGTGGGGCCGTGGTGTTTTCTCTTTTTGGGAATGCTGTAAGAAGGTAGTGACTCACTTTCCACGGAGCTGATAGTTACCCTGCTCCTGTCTTGGATTTGTGTTGTGTAGCCAGCGGGATTATTTATAACTTAGCCAGCATCCCGAGTCTATTGTTTCTGCAATAGCAGGAATGACTAGATGACTTCCTGAGATTTTTTTTTTTGCCACCCCCTCATTTTTTATTTTTTTAAAAATCTGCTTTTCCTTCCAAGTATTATATTTGCCAGTTGGATGCTTTCCCCCCACATCTTCCCCTCCTGATTGTGCATTTGTGCTGCTGACAATCCCACTACCGGTGTTGCTTTAACTCTAAAATCTCTCCCAGGAAAGGCTGGGGGCTGTGCCCTGGGAGGGCTGGGGCACCTTCCCATGCCATGAGGGGCTCTCTGGCCTCACAGCTGCTGGGGACTGAGGCAGGGAAGGGGCTCTGGCTGTGCCATTAATGGGAGGACTCTCCCCTCTGCACCTTGTGGATGCTGTGGGATGGGAGATGCATCCCAGGAGCAGGGTTAGTCTGGACTGGGATTGTGCCATCGAGCTCTGGGTCAACATTGTTGTCTCTGCCTCTCTGAAAGATCACTTGGGACAGCCCTAAGGTATCACCTGAGCCCAGGGATGTGCAGAGCAAAAGCCATATCCATCCTGGCACAGCCAGCCTTGGGGTGTGGCACTGGTGGGCATTCAGGTGTGGGTCCTGAGCCCTGTCCTCAGGTGTGTGGCTGCTCTCCTGGTGGCAGTGCTCCCATCTGGGCAGTGTTTGCCCCAAACCCTGGAGCTCTCCTGGTTCTTGTCCCCCTTCTCTTTGTCCTGCTGTTGATTCACTGCTGGTATCCTGAAGCCCAGCAGCCATCACCACTTTAATTAATGAATTAAGCACTTCCATGGAAATCAGTGGGGAGTGAAGGTGCAGGATGGAGAGAAGGGCAGGGTGGGTTTGGCCAGCTGAGCCCACCTGAACCATTGGGGGGTCCTGCACGTTGAGCTTCCTTGGGGAGCATCCCCCAGCAGCCCGAGGCTGCCATCCATGGCTTCTCCTCACCCAAACAGCTCCACTTTGCACCTTCTTGCTTGCCCTTCACACCTGAGACTCCTGATTTGGGTTTGGGAGTCCAATTCCCTTTTGGCCAAGTGTGGAGCCTCAGTGGTGCCCGTCCCAGCTGTGTTTCCTTCATTCTCTGCTGCCTGGCCACGATGACATGAGCAGCTCTGAGGTTGGAGCAGCTGCAGAAGTGACCAGGGGTGAAGCAGCTGAAGGGGAAGGAGCCTGAGCTGCCTTGTGGGCAGCAGAGACCCTGCTCAGGTCCTCTCAGTTTCCATCAGTTCAGAACTCAAAACTTGGGCCTTGTTGAGTGCTCAGTTGCTGTTTCTGGCTGAGGGGCCTGGAGGCCTCTGCCTCTCCCCATCGGTCACCCAGAGCTGCCTCATGTCCCCTCTGGCTCTGGCTCCTTCCCAGGCTGCAGGGAAGCCATGGAAGAGGCTGGCAGCTCTGGTGCTCCCCTTCCCAGGGCTCGTGGCACTGAGGTGTTGCTGTCCCTGACTTTCCAGGATCTGCTGGCTCCTCAGGGAAGTGTGAGGTGATCCAAGTGGAGTTGTGTCATGCTGGAAACACCACTTGGATATGAGCAGCTTGGGGTGGAAAATGAGTCCTGAATTCTATCCTGTGGGGTTTTACCTGCTCTTCACAGAATTCCAGACTGGTTTGAGCCAAACGAGACCTCAAAGCTCATCCTGTTCCACCCTCTGCCATGGGCAGGGACACTTTCCACTATCCCAGGTTCCTCCAAGCCTCATCCAGCCTAGCTCATAACACTTGCAGGGATCCAGGGGCAGCCACAGCTGCTCTGGGCTCCCTGTGCCAGGGCCTACCCACCCTCACAGCCAACAATTCCTGCCCAAGATCCCATCCAGCCCTGCCCTCTGGCAGTGGGAAACCATTCCCCCTTGTCTTGTCTCTCCATGCCTTGTTCATGGCCAGTTTTGCTCTTCCAGGTTCTCTGTGGTACAGAACACCAGGTGTGGGTCAGAAACTGGAGGGGTGGCTCTTGCCTGAGATCCTGGGCTTGGGGAAGGGATGATGCTCTGAGAAGGGTCTGGGAATTGAGGCCTCTCATGGAAGTGATATCTGGAATTATGAGTTCACAGCTAACTTCTGGCATTGTCTTTGGTTGCTTGTTTTACTCAACACTGGGGGTTCCTTAGGCTCAGCACTTCCCTTGTTTCCTGTGGGAGCTGCTCCCACACCTTTGCAGCCCCAGCAGAGCAGGTCTGTGCATCCCAGAGGATGCCTGCACTGGGCTGCTCCTGCTGCTGCTTGTCTTCATTCCTGTGAGGTTTTCCAGCTGCCAGGGCACCCTTGTGCTGGCTCCTTCCCACCCCAGACACTCAGTTATTTGTGGTTTCTCCCTTAGCTGGAGCCTACAGGCATTGAGTGATGTCCTGAGTGAAGTGCTGGTACAATTCCATCCCATCTGGCTCACTGCAGCATTTCCCTGGAGCACTGGGCAAAGCCATGCTGGGTGGCACTGAATGCCCAATTCCTGCTGGCCCTCAGGTTCCTTTAAATTGAAAATTATGGGAGATAAAGCTGAGTGAAAATTTGGGGAGCTCCCCACGGCCCCCAAGGTCAGCAGGACCTGAGGGCCAGGCAGGAGCATCTCCCCCAGCTCCCTGCCCTGCCCAGCCCTCCTGGGTCAGCTCAGAAATAGAGAAGATCCCTTCTCCCCCAGCTTGCTTTGTAATTTTAAAATCATTGTGGTTTTTTGTTCTGTTTTCTTTAAATAATTTTCTAAAAAGTTGAAACTGTAGAACTGGGGTTGTTTTTTTGGGTTTTGGTGGTTTTTTTTAATCCAAAGAAGAAAACTGAAAGATGGGTGAGACATTGTGGTTTGGAGCACCAGTTGTAAATAAATTTTTGGCTGCTCCAGCATGCCAGGCTTTCCCACCTGGAGAGTGAGTGCTTCTCCCAGGAGATGTGTTTGTCCATGCAGGTCTTCCAGGGATAATCTGTGTCATTGTACTTTGTGCCAATAGAAAGCTGAGCTGGCTCAGCTCTGGGCCCTGCTGCCTCCCTAGCTCTGCCCTCATTTTTGGGCAAGTCTCTCCATCTGTACAATAGCAGAAAGAGTTCTGTTCCCTGGAGAGGCTTTGAGGTTTAACATTTACAAAATGCTTTGAGATCTGCAGATAAAGGAAAGCCAAACAATAACCAGTGCCCAGGGCTGTGCCAAAGGAGTCCCCTGGATCACCAGGACAGAGCTGTGCAGGATGGGGTGGAGGTGGCTTTTGTGAGAGGGCAAAAACTGCTCCAGCTGCAGCGCTAGTGCTGACCTGGCCTTTAAAGGGCTGCTGGCAAGGAGATAACAAGGACATAACATCATGGAATCACAGGGTGCTTTGGACTGGAAGAGACCTTAGGGTCAGCCAGTGCCACCCCTGCCATGGGCAGGGACACCTTCTTCTATCCCAGGCTGCTCCAAGCCCTGTCCATCCTGGCCTGGAAAAATTCCAGGGATCCAGGGCAGCCACAACTGCTCTGGGCACCTTGTGCCAGGGCCTGCCCACCCTCATCTGTGATCAGAGCATGACTGAGACACTTGAGTGATTTTTTTCCAGGGATTCCTAGGAACAATCCTGATCTGGAGGAGGTGCTGTCCACTTGCTCTTTGCTCTCCAGGCAGGCTTCATAAACTCCCTGGTAATCCTGATCCACCCCATAAACTCCATTAACTCTCCTTTCACTGCCTCTGCCTGTCCCTACACTGAACTCTCTGCAGTCCCCAAACAAAGGCAGGCACAGTGGGCAGGGCAGGACCGAGGCACTGGGACCTGCTCCTCCCTCCATGGGGCTGGGCTGGGCACAGGGAGCAGGGATGGGCACAGGGAGCAGGGATGGGAGCAGGGCTGGGCACAGGGAGCTGGGCTGGGCACAGGGAGCAGGGCTGGGCACAGGCAGCCCAGGACAAAGCTGTCTGTTCCAGCCATCCCTGCTCCTGGCACACATCTGGCAGGGGTTTTGGTAAAGGGTGGGAGCATGGAGTGCTGATTTGGCCTGGGTCTGCTGGGAGTTGTACTCTCGAGGGGTGGGGCTGTGGAGGGTCAGGCTGGAATTGTTGCAGGGATCTCCTTCCTCACGTCCTGAGTGCTGTTGGGCAGGGACTGAGAGCCTTAAAGCTGCTTGAGGACACCCAGCCCTTCCTGGGAGCAGGAACAGCTCAGCTTTGTCTGCTGCCTCCCCTCTGTGTGTGCCCAGGTCCCCTAAGCCTGTAACAGCTGTGACCAGGGCAGGGCTGCAGGAGGAGAGGGTCTGTGGCTTGGGGACACAGCACAAAGTGCCAGCTGAGGGTGTCCTGTGTAGGGTGCCCCCTGGTCCCCACACCCTGAGCTCGTCCTTGGCACAGTTAATTGCTGTATTGTTAATTGCTGTGGTGACATGGCCTGGGGGTGGGGTTTCCTTGCCCTACAAGGGGCTCGTGGGATGGTTTTTATTTCAGGTGGGTTTAGATATGAATCAAACAAGGCACAGCTCCCTGGAGGTGGTCTGGCTTTGATTGGAGTGACTCGTGTATGGAGCTGTAACTTTAGAGGGACCATTTCATCTGAATGCTGCACGTGGTGCCTGCTTTGAACTGAGATGGGCTACAGGGACACCTTGGGAAACCTGCACTTTGAGTTTTAAATAAACACAGGCTTGTGTGTAGGTGAGGCAGCATCCTGGGTGTAGACTGGGCTCACTCTGGAATGCCAGGGAGCAGCTGAGGCTTTGGGATACTGCAAGATCAGGGGTGCACAGAGCCATGCAAGCCCAGGAGCAGGTTCCCATGAGCACCCTGGCATAGTGGAAGGTGTCCCTGCCCATGGCAGGGGGTGGAACAAGATGAGATTTAAGGTCCCTTCCAACCCAAACAATGTGGGACTCGCTGAGAGAGTTAAAGCTCTGTGCCTGAGGTGAGCAGTGGTTGGTGTGTGCTCCTTGCCCTGACCACAGCAGTGTGGGCAGGAGCTGGATGAGCAACCCCAGAGTGTGGTGGATCCTGGGCACCAGAGAGATTGATAACAGCTTGTTTCCCCTTGATTCTGTCTGGAAATGAGGGGTCTGATGGGAGCAGCCAGGGCAGTTCATCCCCTCCAGCCTGTCCCTGCTCCCTGTGCCGTGGTGGCACCAGCACCGAGGCTCTGAGAGATGAAGGTGTGGGGCTGTGGTTTTGCAAACCAGCTGCCAGCTGAGATCTTCCTCTTCCTGTCCATCCTGGCCTGCCCCATCTTGGGGGCTTCTGTACTCCAAATGGGGAACTGATTTTCTTTGGGTTTCCTGCTGCCTTACATCTTCAGCAACCCTTGGAAAGTCCAGCAAGCCCAGAACTCACTCAAGAGAAATGCAGGGTGAGAGGGGTCCTTTCCTCCCACAGCAGCCAGTGCTGAGCCACTCATGAACCTGGTGCAGTGAGGATGTGGAGGGAGCTTTGTCAGGGCCAGCATGGTCCTGGGTGTCCCCAGAGCAGAGGTGGGAGCTGCCAGCAGTGCTCACATGCTGGAGGCAGTCCAGGGATTTGGGGATGACTTTGGTCCTTGTTTTCCTTGCAGCACTAGGCTGGGAATGGTGCTTTTTTTGTTGTTGTTGTTCTTGTTCTCAATTTTATACATACAATTTTTAATTTTTTTTTTTAAATTTCAAACTTGTATTTGAAAATGCAGACACTTTCCTTTGAGACAGCAGCTTCTCATCCACAATGGTGAACTCAGCTCTTACCATCCCAGCAAAATGCAGCTCCAGGCTTTTAACTGCTGCAGCTCTTTTTGTTCATGTAGGAAAACATTTCTTTGAGCTTCTCATAGTTAAAAGAAAGCAATCTTTGAGCAAAATATCAGAGGAGCTTGTTAATGGTCAATTTTCCTAGACAGTTGTATTAGGATTCCTGATAAGGAGTGTTAGTGCTTGGCTTGACAAAAGCACCAGAAATCGAAGCCTCATGTAGGGGAGACACAGACAAGATAATCTAATGGGCCTCTCTTTGTCTCCAGCTTGTTCTGAGCAGCAGAGAGCCCTGGAGGGGCTGGGGTGGGCTGTGAGGCCAGGCTGATGCTGCTCTGGGTTTGCCATGCTGTGGAGCAGGGATGGGAAAGTGCCTCCCACCTTCCTGGGGTTACCCATCCACACCCAAGCAATGGTCAGTGTGTGCCCAGGGTGATGTGAGAGGTGTCAATAAAAACAATAAAACCTGCTCTCCTGGGCTTCCAGGGGGCTGGGCAGTGAGGTTTTATCAGGGCTTTTTTTGTTGCCCAGCATGAGGGATGAGACCAAGGAGCACAGCTCCTGCCAGGCGCTGTTGAGTGATGCCAAAGTTGCACCCTGGCAGTGGTTTGCAATGTGCAGGCAGGAGAAAGGTGCTGGTTAGTCCTGGGAAAGAGGAGGATCCGTGCTACTCAGTGAGTGCCATCTGCTGGCACCTCACCCGTGCCACCGTTTGCCCAGGGACAGCGTGGGTCAGGTGGGGGCTCGCAGTCAGTGCCAGCCTGAAGGGGTGGGGAGGGTGGGCTCCCTTTGCTCCTGCAGCCCTGCACTCCCTGCCCCTTGGAGAGCCCAGCAGCACTTGCTGAGGGTGGCACACCCCAGCCTGAGCTGGTGCCGCCACGAGCCATCACACACAGATTGGATCCAGGCTGCCCTTGGCTCTGTCCTGTTCTTTCCCAGGAGCTGCCCCAGGCACTTCTCTACATCCCAAACCAGGTGACACAGAGTCATAAAACCTTCCTCCCCACTAGCTCGGTGCCTTAATCCCTCCCTCCACCAGTGTTTAGGCACTGCTTGGAGATGTGTGCTGGGAGCTGGATGAGGGGATGGGGATGAGGGCACGAGGGGCTGGAGCAGCTTTTTGGTGTCCCCTGAGCAGTGTATGGTGAGCAAGGTCTCCAGGGCTGACTGACAGCCTAAACCCACAGTGCCATGCATCAGGGACTCCTGCCAAGGTCATGAGGGCTGATGGCCCTGCCCCTCTCACATCATAAGCCTTGGTAGCCTTAAAGCTGAGGGGTTGGGATTTGTCTTCAGGTAAACTCTTCCTGTGACTTGTCCTTTTGGCTTTAGGGCTACAAGGGGAATTTAGGGCATGGGGTATGGTTATACAAAGATGTGGATCCTTTCAGGGCAAGGGACAAGTGAACATCTTGAAGTGTTTATGTTTAAAGAGGGGGGGAAAGAGCTGTGGTTCATGGAAATGGTGCTTTGTAGGAGCAAGTGGATTGAATTCAGCCCTTTGTAATGCAATTTAAATAATCGATGGTCTATTCAATTACAGAAATATTTGGCAGAGCTCTAAATAGGTCACATCTGTCTTTAAATTGTTTTTCAGGTAAATACCTCACTGTGTGGTGTCACATGGACCAAATTTATCTGTAAGAGCTGCTGTCTGGGAGGGTGTACATGCAGTTATCCCCAAAACTCTGCACCTTGTGTGCTCTGACCCATGGATTTGCTTTAAGGATTCCTTAGGAAGCCTAGCTTGTATATTTTGGATATATCCAGCTCCTGAAGTTTGCAGCCCGAGGCTGCTGCCTGTAACTGGACAGGGCCAGGGGCTTTGTTGGCAGCTTCTGTGTTGCTCTTAGGGGCCAGGGTGGAATCCTGAGCCTGCTGTGCCCCAGGAATCCTCACCTTGGGAAAGGGGAAAACAAAACCACCAACTTCTGTTGTGCTGACCAGAGCCTGGAGGTTACTCGAGAGCAGGAGCTGGGGCTGAGGGAGGGAGGCAGGTGGTGCTGAGAACTCTTTGTTTGGGAAAGTTTTCCTCATTGTGTCCAGCAATTCTTCTGAGATGATCCTTCCTGTGGGCTGAATCATCGTCTGGGCCAGTGCTGGCTCTCATCCTGAGCCCTTGGGGCATGCACAGGGCCCAGCAGCCTGCAGGATCACAGCCCCTGGGCTGGCACAGCCTCCCCTGGCCCTCCTCCTCCCCACTTTGGGGTCTGTTTTTCCCAAGGAGGCTCTCAGGGATGGTGCCTTAGTGCACAGTCATTCCCCACCATCCCTCTCCCCGCTGAAAGGAGGCTCACAAACAGACTGCCAAGGCCACCCTGGTGGGGTGTACGTGTGTTTGGCCACTTCCCCACCTAATTTCCACATTATTTGGAACCCATCCTTAATTTGTCTAATTTTTAACAGCCCCTGGCCTCCCTACCTGTGGGGCTGCAGCAGTGCAGGGCTGGGAGGGCTCACGTACACACAGCTGGCACCGCCTGCCTGTTTGATCTCAACTGCCTCTCTGGCAAACTTCTGGGGGCTTTTTTGGTCACTTGTAAGTAAACAAGCTTCTGTCCCCATTTGTCTTCTTCGTGAGTAATGGAAACCAAGTGGGAGAAGATTTCTGTTCCCCAGCGCTCCGGTTGCATCTCTGCGGCTGTAATTCGATTTTACATTGCAAATTAAACAATACTTGGAAAGATGCAAATCAGAGCGGAAACAGAGGTGGGTGCTGCTAAGTGGAGTAAAGTGGGGGTGTTGCAGCTCCTCTGTGCATCTGTGGGGGTGTGCAAAACACCCCATGGCCCCAGGAACACGAGAGGTCACCGGGTGTCCCAGGGGATCCAGTGTGGTTCAGTCCTTGCTGGCTTCAGGCTGCTGAGTTCCCTGGTTCACTCAGCAAAATGAGCTGTGTCCCTTTGGACAGCAATCCACGTGTGAGTGTAGAGTGCCTGTGTCTGTCATGGGTGTGTGGCTCTGTGGGACAATAAATGACCTGGAAAAAACAGGATGTGGATTTACACTCAGTCTTGTCCCTGAAGCTTTCTGTTTAATGCAATATAAGCCCTGGCTTTGGGAATAACCCTGGATTTCAATTGTTTTGTGGTAGCAAATGTGTTGATGTTTTTGAGTGCATGTGAGGCAGAAACAGGGAAGGTTCTCCACAGGGCTGTCTGTGCTTTTATAGGAGAATGGGTGGAGATCAGCCCTGGGGAGAAGGACTTGGGGCTGTTGGTGGTGAGAGGCTCAGCCTGGCCCGGCCATGGGCACTGAGCCCAGAAACCCCCCCTGTGCTGGGCTGAGCCCCAGCGTGGGCAGCAGGGGAGGGGGGGATTCTGCCCCTCTGCCCCAGCCAGGTGAGACCCCACCTGCAGAGCTGCCCCAGCCCTGGGGAACAACATCAGGAGCACCTGGAGCTGCTGGAGCCAGGGCAGAGGAGGGCACAGAGCTGCTCCAAGGGCTGGAGCCCCTCTGCTCTGGGGCCAGGCTGGGAGAGCTGGGGGTGCTCACCTGGAGAGGAGAAGGCTCCAGGGAGAGCTCAGAGCCCCTGGCAGGGCCTGAAGGGGCTCCAGGAGAGCTGGAGAGGGACTGGGGACAAGGGCTGGAGGGACAGGACCCAGGGAATGGCTTCCAGTGCCAGAGGGCAGGGCTGGATGGGATCTTGGGCAGGAATTGTTGGCTGTGAGGGTGGGCAGGCCCTGGCACAGGGTGCCCAGAGCAGCTGTGGCTGCCCCTGGATCCCTGGCAGTGCCCAAGGCCAAGTTGGAGGGGACTTGGAGCAGCCTGGGACAGTGAAAGTGTCCCTGCCATGGCAGGGGTGGCACTGGATGGGCTGTGAGGTCCCTTCCAACCCAAATGTCTCCATGATTCTATAATGACAGACACTGTGCTGTGGGACACCTTCCTGCAAAGGTGACCCAGGGTCAGGTCTGGGTCACCTCCTCGTTGTTCTGCAGGGTTGGGTTTATCCCAAGCTGCTTCCAGAGCTTTGGGACATCCCCCTGTGCTCTCCCAGCCACCATGCTCCCTGTCACCCACCCTGTCACACTGCAGTGGCACTGCAGGGCTGGCCAGCCTGGCTGGGGGGTCCCCACTGTCACCCCACACTGGGGCTCTGTTTCCATCTGCATGGAGGGAGCAGAGCTGCCCCTCCAAAGCACCACTGGTCTGAGGGACAGGGAAGAAAAGCCACTCCTGACACCTGTTGTGGGTCTGACTCAGCCCAGTGTTATTATTCTTGGTCCGTTTCCCTGCACTTTTGTCCCTTGGACCTTCCTTGACATCCTGCTTCTTGCAGGGCCTTCAGGCTTGGCTGGAAGCTGGGGATGAGGGACATGGGTAGCTTTGTCCTGGAGAGGCTGGGGACAGGGGACATGGAGGGTTTGTCCCACAGGCTGGTGGTGACCTTTAGAAAGCCCTGGCTGTGTTATCCTCCATCCCCTTCTCCTGCCGCTCCTTTGTGCTCGTGTTTGGTCACTGCTGGCCTTTGTTTTTACAGCTGGGGGAAGTGTTTTGAGCTTTAAAGTTTATTTTCTTCCCTCTGGTTGTCGTCACAGGTTTGTTTTCTTTCTCCGTGTGGCATCTTGCTGGCTCTCCCAGGGGCAGGGAGAGGGACTGGCTGCTGCTCTCGGGGCCTTCCTGCTGGAGGGAGCAGCAGGATCTTCCCTGCATTTGGGAGGCCCAAAAGTCTCTGTGCCTTCACTTCTCTCCCTGGAATTTTATCACAGAATCCCAGAATGGCTTGGGCTGGACGCAACCTCACAGCCCATCCAGTGCCACCCCTGCCATGGCAGGGGCACTTTCAATGTCCCAGGCCGCTCC
>WEIU01001147.1:9031-36197 GCA_013389925.1 Aegithalos caudatus | reverse complement strand
TCCATCCATCCATCCATCCATCCATCCATCCATCCCCATTTTTTAGTTTAATAAATCCTGTTCTGTCTGACCCATCCTCCAGGAGGGCACAGCCCCACAATTCACTCCTGGTGTGAACCTTGGCACCCTGGGTCAGCTCCTTGGCCATGTTCTGGACACAGGGGTGGTGGCTGTGCCCCAGTGCCACCATGGGCACCCTGTGCAGTCGTTTTGCAAGGCCTTGATAAGACTTGGGCTGGCCCAAGTTATTAATTTCCTTAATGATTACTGAACATAAAGGCAAGCTTTTATTTTGATTACCATAAAATCACTCTCTAAAATGCAGTGGGGGCCTTCCTTTACATCTGCAAACATGACTCGTGCCTGAAGTGAGGGATGGCTGGATTTGATGGTTGGGTTTTGTTGGTTTTTCCAGAACTTTCTCACCCCTGTGCTGGGCACTGGTTTGTGCATTTATTATTGCATATAATTTTAACTGTTTATGCACATGGGGGGATTGCTGGGGAGTCCTGAGCAGGGACAGGAGTTGGACTCAGTGATCCTTGTGGATCCCTTCCAGCTCAGGACATCCCAGGATTCTGTGGGATGCCACACCAGCAGCCCCAAAACCATCCCAGGGGCTACCTTGAGCCTGCCCTGTGCTTTGAGAGCAGTTTCAGTGATACCAGAGCATCTTCCAAAAGACCAGGAATTGTTAAAGTACTTCTCTGACTCTTTTCTCCTCTTTTTGGCTTTGTTTGGTTTTGGTGTAGGCTCAATTTCTCCCCATAGTTATCCCTCATGGAGAGCCAATGAGGCTTTTTCACCATTCCTTCCCTGGTTCTCTCATATTTTTCCCCAGCCCCAAAGATTTCCTAAGCCCCATCTGTGTGTGTGCAGAAACTGCTGAACTGGAATGCAGTGCAGGAGATGCCGAGCAGATGCTGAGCAGAGGAATTAACAATCACCAAAGTGGTGGCATCAGCTTTTTGAAGTCAAAAATTATCCCTGAGTGCACATTTGGGGAGGGGGCAGTGGCAGCAGGTGCTTCCCTGAGCCAGGGGGGTGTGTGGGGTGGGTGGGCCTGTCGTGGCTTTGGGTTCTGGGTTCATTCATCATCACAAAGATAAAGGGGCAGGATCTGCCCCAGAAATTGTGCAGAGCTCTGTGAGTTTAATGTGGGGCTGCTGTGTATTCCATGGTCTGGGGGTGGTGTCACTGGGCTCTCCTGGTCCAGAACATCTCTTTGTGGAGTCCTGGAATATCCTGAGCTGGAAGGGACCCACAGGGATGATCCAGTCCAGCCCCTGTCCCTGCCCAGAGCCCCCAACAATCCCACCCTGAGCATCCCTGAGAGCTCCTGCAGCTCTGGCAGCCTTGGGGCTGGGACCATTCCCTGGGGAGCCTGGGCAGTGCCCCAGCAGCCTCGGGGGGAAGAACCTTTCCCTGAGCTCCATGCCAAGGCCTGACACAGCTCCAGCCCTTCCTGGGCTCCTGGCCCTGTCCCAGGAAAATGGGAAATGCCACCTGGCCCATTTGATGCCCCTGGACAGGTCAGGAAGTGGCAGCACATTCCAGTCCCTGCCATGGGCAGGGACACCCTCCAGCATCCCAGGTTGCTCCAGCCTGGCCTTGGACACTTCCAGGGCAGCAGAGCAGCTGAGCCTCACTGTCCCAACCAATCAGTTTTGGTCCAACCTCAGATTTCAAGGCAGTGAAAGGGATAAAACATCCCCTGAGCTGGCCCATGAGCAGAGCCCTCCAGGGTGGCATTGCCAGGGACCTCGTGCCGCCCTCCAGGTGTTCAGGGTGGGTTTTTTATCCACCCCCCCTTATTTTGATTTTAATTGTTTTGTCATGCAGCGGGAAAAGGAAGTGAACAAATTGTATGGTCCTGTCCACAATCGACGTCCTGTAAACAGCTCCCGGCTGCCTTCCACTCACAGCTGTTTTTTCCTATTTGGGGGTGGATGGGGCTGGTAAATAAACAGGAATTCTGGGAGCTGCTTCCAGCACCCCCTTTTCCCTCACAGGGATTGTGCCAGCATCTCAGAGCCTTTCCTGAGGGGTGCTCAGGTGGGTTGTTCCTCACCGAAAGGAGCCAACTCTCTTCAGGAAAAACAACTTTGCTGGTTTTTCCTGGGACTAAAGCTAATTACTAGTCAACTAATTTTATTGATTTCCAATCCCTTTTAGCAGAGATTTTGCTGTGGGGCTGATGGCCAGAGCGATTAGCACACAAAGCCGCTTAATTTGGAAGTGTTTATCAAGCAGCCTTCTGTCACCTCTGCTTCAAATCAAATTACGGTGGCACCGGTGGCCCTGCCTGTGGTGGCTCGTGCTGTCCCACCCCCAGGGAGGCAGGGGGGAGCAGGGCTTCTCTGGGGTAAATGTCCATGCCAGGGGCTTTGGAACAAGATGATTTTTAAGGCTTCTTCCAACCCAAACCGTTCAGTGGATCTCAGTGTTCCATGAGCTTGGAAAGCTGCTGCTGTGGGGTTTCTACTCCCAGCTGCCACCACATCCATGTCCTGGTCCAGCCTTTGGGCACTGCTGTGGATGCAGAGTTGGAATTTCTCTCCTGGCCCTTAAATCCCCACTGGGAGGTCTCCCTTGAGGATGGAAGATGCACCTTTGTGGTAGTTATATCTGCTTCCAAACCTCCTCCAGCCACAGGAGGGATTTGGCCTAAATATTTTTAATAGAATTTTAAATTAAGAAAAAAAAAAAATTAAAAAGCCTGTCCCAGTAATTTTGCTGGAATCAGATTAGGGAGGGCAGATTGTGGAGGCCAGGGGGAGGGAGAGGCTCAGCCTGGCTCAGTCCCAGCTCCAGCAGCACAGGCACCCCAGCAGTGTCCCCCAGTGTCACCCTGGGGCTGCTCTGAGGGTCCCTCGCTGCCTCCCCCTCCTGACAAGTGAAAATGAGGAGCCTTTGGGACATTTCGGGTCATAGGAAGAAATCCCAGAAAGTCCTCCCTGTGAGGGTGGGCAGGCCCTGGCACAGGGTGCCCAGAGCAGCTGTGGCTGCCCCTGGATCCCTGGCAGTGCCCAAGGCCAGGCTGGACAGGGCTTGGAGCAGCCTGGGACAGTGGGAGGTGTCCCTGCCATGGCAGGGGGGGCACTGGGTGGGCTTTGAGATCCATTCCAACCCAACCATTCCATGATTTGAGCCAGGCTGCTGCAGCTTTCCAGCAGTGCATGTTCTCCTCAGGGTATCCCTTATTACAGGATTTAAGAGCAAAAACTCAGTGTATGCTTTACAAATGGTATCTGAGAGAGTTCAGGAGCAAAACTTCCTGTTCTCCATCCCTGCATGTCCTCTGGATGTGAGAGATGGCTGCACAGCCCTTGAGCTTTGCTTTGAGCAAAGCAATTGTGAGGGACTGAGCTTGTTTAAAAAGACCTTTCACAGAATCCTGGAATATCCTGAGTTTGGAGGGACACACAAGGACCATGGAGCCCAGCTCCTGCCCCTGTCCCATCCACACAAAGGCCACAGGTGTGGGGTCCTTGGCTGTGCCCAGGTGGTCAGAGCTGACTCCAGAGCCACATTCCCACACCATATCCAAGAGCTGTGCTCAGGCTGGGGCATTCAGAGCTCCAGGACCAGCACCTGTGCCTAGGTAGGTTTGGGGGCTCTGCTTGTTGAAACCTGGGCAGCCTCTCTTGGTGCAGCATTTCTGGCTCCCGTGGATGGCAGCTGGAAGGCACAGGCTGGGAGCTGAGCAGGAGGGATGTGGGATGGGGGATGGATCACAAAACCCTGCCCCCTTTTAATGCCTTTACATAGAATCCTGGAATAGTTTGGGGTGGAGGGACATTAAATCCCATCCAGTGCCACCCCTGCCATGCCCAGGGACACCTCCCACAGTCCCAGGCTGCTCCAAACCCATCCAGCCTGGCCTTGGGCACTGCCAGGGATCCAGGGGCAGCCACAGCTGCTCTGGGCACCCTGTGCCAGGGCCTGCCCACCCTCACAGGGGAGAATTTCTCCCCAGTATCTGAAGTAAATCTGTCCTCCTTTAGCTAAAACAGTTCCCATTTCCTATCACTGTCCTGTGTTTTCTTGTACCTGTGTTTCCAAAGAGTTTCCATTCCTCCTGGGTGGGAACAGCTCTCATTGTTCTGTGTCACTGGACACTTGTCCACAGCCTTTACCTAGGGTTCATTCTGCACTAAAGATGGTTTTTCTGAGCCTAAATGTGGTTAAATCATTTTTATCCCTGCTGAAGCTTAGGATGCCTCTTGTCTATCAGCTCTTCTTGGCTGTGGCAGGAAAACCGTGAGGAGAAAAAAAAAAGACTGTCTGACAGCTACATCTTATTCTATTAGTATGTTTTAATTAGAACATGAGCAAGAAATGTGTTATGAATATTCATGCTCAGGGTTATTAAAATGCACAATTAATCTGTACGCAGTTTAATAACTGTATTAATGGTGAGAGGAGGTAGCTCCTATTTTTGTCGTTTCTCAATTGGAAAGTGTGCCTTACCCTGGGTACTTGGGAAATGGGGTTATTTTAAAATCAGGCTGGCTCCTGCCAGCAGCACAGGCACGTGGGCATCTCCAAAACTCAACACATCTCATGGTGGGAGAGCACTGGAAGGGTGGCAAAGCCAAGCCCTGCCAGGATGGAGCTCCCTCGTGCAGACAGAATTCAGCTCAGTGCCATGGGAGTTTTCAGTCACAGAATCACAAAGTCCCAGAAAGGTTTGGGTTGGAAGGGACCTCAAAGCCCATCCAGTGCCACCCCTGCCATGGCAGGGACACCTCCCACAGTCCCAGGCTGCTCCAAACCCATCCAGCCTGGCCTTGGGCACTGCCAGGGATCCAGGGGCAGCCACAGCTGCTCTGGGCACCCTGTGCCAGGGCCTCCCCACCCTCACAGCCAGCAATTCCTGCCCAAGATCCCATCCAGCCCTGCCCTGTGCCACTGGAAGCCATTCCCTGGGTCCTGTCCCTCCAGCCCTTGTCCCCAGTCCCTCTCCAGCTCTCCTGGAGCCCCTTCAGGCCCTGCCAGGGGCTCTGAGCTCTCCCTGGAGCCTTCTCCTCTCCAGGTGAGCACCCCCAGCTCTCCCAGCCTGGCCCCAGAGCAGAGGGGCTCCAGCCCTTGGAGCAGCTCTGGGGCCCTTTGGACTTGATCTCTCTTTGGTGACTTGGATTTATGCTTTTCTTTGCCAGCACTGTGGGTGTTTTAAGGCAGCAGATCTGTCCACAAGTGTGGGGCAGTTGAGGTCCAGAAGATTCTCATGGGATCTCCATCTCACCTGGGGCAGCTCCTGGGCCATGACCAGAGGAAGGAAACACATTCTCAGGTGCCCCAAGGTGCCTGTGTCCCTTCCCTGGGTACCTGGATCACCTCTACAGCTGCTGGGGTGCCTTGAATGAATCCTGGGGCTGCTGAGCTGTGTCCTTCCCACCCCAGCCTCCCTCTCCCCCTTCCCCTTCCTCTCCCTCCACTCATGTCCAGCCACGATGTGTGACTGTGTTTGGGGTGACACCGTGTCCAGGGGCTTTGTGCTGGGACTGCAGCAAATCCTGCTCTTGGGAGCTTTTCCAGACACTCCTGCCCTGGCCAAACACTGGGATTTTGCAGGGCTGGCTGAGGGCATTTGCTGCACAATTGCAGATCTTTGGGAATAAGGAGGGAGGGAAGGGTGGGCTGGCAGGGAATGTAGGACAGATGCCAGACATTGAAAGAGGGTAGTCTGCTTTTTCCTGGCTTCATTCCAGAAATCCCTGAATTCCTAAAACACCTGCAGGTGCTGAAAATAGGGAGATTTTTTACTGGCACCTTTCAAGCCAGTGGCTGCAGCTTGGGGAATGTGCAAGACTTTATTTTCCAGGAGACATCAGACAGAGCTGGCATGGGCACCTTCAGAGGTGCTTCCAGCTTGGGATGCTCTGTGCTGCTTTGGTGGGAGAGTAGAACCTCACCTCACCCTGGCAGCCACGGGAACTACCTGGGGGTACAAGAGACCTTTTGGGTTTCCCCAGGGGTTAAAGAATCCCAGAATCCCTGACTTGGGTTGGGAGGGACCTTAAATCCCATCCAGTGCCACCCCTGCCATGGCAGGGACACCTCCCACTGTCCCAGGCTGCTCCAAACCCATCCAGCCTGGCCTTGGGCACTGCCAGGGATCCAGGGGCAGCCACAGCTGCTCTGGGCACCCTGGGCCAGGGCCTGCCCACCCTCACAGGAAGGAATTTCTTACCCAAAAAGAAAGGTTTGGTTTGCTGTGACACCCTTTGGGGTCACAGAGGAGGGGTTGGGGTCCCAGCCATGCCCTGGGTGAGTGGCTCATGCTCTGCAGTGGCTGTGGGAGCACTCAGGGGTCTGGGCCCCCTCCAGGGTCTCTGCCATGGTGGTGGCACCACAGGGTGCAGCACCTCGTGCCAGGGTTTGTCCTTGTCTTGGGGCTGTGTGACCTCAGCCTCTGCCCCCTGTGCCAGTCACTGACTCCCTTCTCTCCTTTGTTAGGGGCACCAGGCAGGGATTTACTTTTATTCTTCAGGAATTTGGGCACAGAATCCCAGAATAGGTGAGGTTGGAAGGACCACAGAGGCTCATCTGCTCGGGCAGGGGCATCCCAGAGCACAGGGCACAGGATTGTGTCCAGGCTGTTTGGGCACAACTCAAGAGAATATCTGAAGGTTCTTAAATATCTGAAGGGACATTCAAGGGAGGAAGACTCAACAACCTGAGGAAAATTTCCATGGGCTTCCAGGCACCCTGTCTCCCTCCAGAGCCCACTGAGCATCCTCTCCAGGCATATTCTGGCCTGGGAATGCTGCTCTGCTGTCGGTGGGGTGGTCCAGGATGACCCAGGACCCCCAAAGCCCATCCTGCATGGGGCAGGGCTGGGTGGCAGGGTCTGGACCCCCACACCTTGGCTTCCCTGTGCCTCTGAGGCTCCTGGAGTTCCTCATGGGAACTGTGGTGCTGCAGTCCTTGTCCTTCCAGCCTGAAGGAACCACTTTTCCAAGGATGTCCAAGGCTGCTGATCATGCTCATGTCTTCTCCCCCACCCTTGGGGAGCTTTAAAACCACCTGTGACAGCAAAATGACTCAAAGGAGCGTTTCTGCCTCCTGCCTCACCAGGGTTTGCAGGGATTGCAGATGAATTGCTTTGGAAAAACACATTAGCAAAGCAAAAGTTTATTCTAGGAAGTAGGAGGTGGGAGAATTGGCAGTAATTCTCCCTAGTATCCAAGGTATTATTAGAGGCTTATCCCTGCTCTGCACAGTAATCACATTGGAAATTTTTGATTAGAAAACAAAATCTAAATGAGAATTATGAATATTCATTAGGTGTGGAGATTAATATGCATAATTATGCAAATTAGACAGCAATTAAACACCAATTCTCTGGGGAAATGATTAACACAAAGGCACAGAAATAGAAGGATGTAATTTGAAAGAAGTTTCTGGTTAAATGAACAGTGAGGGGAGCGGACGAGACAGATCCGAGGCATGTTTGCCATAATAATCAGCTTTGCCAAGCGAAATGGGAGTGAGCCCTGACCCCCTGCCCCCACGTCCTTGCTGCCACCCAGCTCCCTGCTCCCAAAAGGATGTCCTGGGGCACCTGGAAATGCCATCCCCGTTGGAAGAGCCAGCACAAGAGCACAGGGGCTGCCTCAGGGCGATGCTGCAGGGATGCTCTGGTGTCACTGCATGCCCGCTGTGACTTGAGCCCTGCTGGGGACAGGGGGTGTCCATGGGTTGGGAAGTGACCATGGCTGGTGCCACCCTCGCTCTCAGGCTTCTGCAGAGCTGGGATTTCTCCCAGTCCAACCCAGCAGAGTTCACAGTGTTTGTGCAGCACCTCCAAAGATGATGGATGTCCCCACCCTGCCCAGCCCCTCTCAGATCCCTGGATTTCCCCCCTGTGAACACTGACTGCTGCTCTGCAGCCCCTGCTCACCCACTGGGGCAGGAGATGGAGCAGCACAGTCAGAGATCCTGCAGCTGAGTCAGGTCGAGGCAGATCCAGGGAAGGTTCCTTCCATGTGCTTGTGGTATCAGCTGGAACTGGGGGAGTTGTGCTGATGCAATATCCCAAGGTTTTTTGTGTCATGGTGGACATTCCCAGCTCATTGAAGAGGCTCCAGGAGAGCTGGAGAGGGACTGGGACAAGGGATGGAGGGACAGGACCCAGGGAATGGCTTCCAGTGCCAGAGGGCAGGGCTGGATGGGATCTTGGGCAGGAATTGTTGGCAGTGAGGGTGGGCAGGCCCTGGCACAGGGTGCCCAGAGCAGCTGTGGCTGCCCCTGGATCCCTGGCAGTGTCCAAGGCCAGGCTGGAACTGGGGCTTGGAGCAGCCTGGGACAGTGGAAGGTGTCCCTGCCATGGCTGGGGTGGGATGAGCTGAGTAAGGTCCCTTCCAGCCCAAACCATCCCCTGATTATCTGACTCCCCTGGGTGCCTCGTGCAGCCCAGGAGGTGCTGCCTGCATGGGCTTGGCAGGGGATGAAAGGAGCTGATTTCCCACCACAGCCTGTGCAGAAACATTGCAAAACCTCCTGCCTGCTGCTCTGCTGGTTTGGGTTGGGTCCCTTTTTGCTGAGAGGGCTGGGGATGTGCTCTGATGGCCCCACCTCCCCAGGGGAACCTTGGGGGGCTGAAAGAACACCCCTGGACAGTCTGTGACATTGGACTCCCAGCAATTCCCACCTGAGGATTTCTCCTCTGGGCACTCTTTCACTCTGCTCAGGTTGAACAGAGTTGAGCCATGAATTTGGCCCATGACCTTGCAGCACCATGGGCAAAATTCAAGTTCTGCTGGAGCATCCAAACGGATGCAATGTGTTTTTGATTTATAGTTGAGTCCCTTTCACCATCACTCTCCAGGGAAAGGAGGTTCATGGGTGCTCTCTGGAATAAAGGAGTTAAAATACTTGTTTATCCTCTTCCCACTGTCCCATGTTTTGAACCATTTCCAGGCTGTGGTGGGATTTGCTTTGAAGTTTGTGGAATAACTCCCAGCGGGAGTGGGAAGGTGAGGAGGCAGAGGGGAGGCTCGGTCACGCCAAGTGGAAGTGGTTTATTAATGAAAATATTGTTTTGTTTGTAGAAGGAAGAGTTAATTTTACGAGAACACCTTTGAGGCTTTGCTGATAAAGCAAAGAGTAACCTTTGTTCTTCCTGTTTTTCGGTAGGCTTGGATGAAAGATCGGGCTCGGGTTCCTGGGGAACGGCAGATCAAAACAGCTCCACGTTCGACCAAGGAAGGGTAAGGACAAAGCACAGACACCCAGCTCCAACCAAAACAAACAGGGCCTTTCCCAGGCCTCCCAGAGCCCTGGGGATAACCCTGCAGCAGCTTTCCTTGCCCCACTTTGGATGGGGGTTCTGTGAGCTCTCTAGGGTGCCCCCATCCCCATCTCCCCTGGCTTTGCTGCCTTGAGGTCCCTCTTGAGGTTTCTCCTCCAGAAACCTCTCCCAGAGCTGCACTAGGATGGGCTCCTGTGGCTGCTCAGGTGTCCCTGCACCCAGTGTTGGTGTAGGGAGAGGGGCCCAGGGGATGGGACAGGGCCCCAAAGGAGACACAGATGGGTGGGTCAGGGGATCTGAGTGGGTTCAGGCCATCAGAGCTTCCTGAGCACCCACCCCACAACACTTTGGGAACCTGTGGAGAGAATCCCTGCAATCCACCACATTGCCTGGCCATGGCACCCTTGGTGGGGATGGAGAACTGGGAGGGGTTTTGCAGGGAAGGAGTTGAGGCTGCAACACCTCGTGACTGGGGCCTGAGTATGGGAAGAGAGAAATGCCAGGAACTTCATGGAAATGGTGTCATTTTTGTTTTAATGGGTTTGTGGGATTCATTTTTGCAACGGCACCTTTCCCTCCCCTCCTGTCAGTGGCAGAGCTGGGGCTGTGGTGTCAACTCTCATTTGTATGTTTAGAATTTATATATTTATATAAATATATCTAAAAATATACATTTATATTTATCCAGTCTTTCCCTTGCCCCTTCATCCCCCTGGTTCAGGGAGGGGCAGCCTGGCTCATACCTGGTGGGTACCAAACTGCCCAAGAGCTGCCAGCACAAGGCAAAGCAGGGTTCCATGTCCCCTCCTGCCACGTCCCCTCCCAACACCACAGCCTCTGCACTGCCCAGTTCTCCCTTGGCATGAGGATAAAATCCCTTCCATGCCCTTTTCACAAAGGCTTTGCCCCTTCCTGGGGGAGCCTGGGCCCTGGCAGCCTCGTGTTTTGGGAGTGGGCTCAGCATCCCCATGCCCAGGTGTGACTGTCCCCTGTTGTCCCCTCTCTGCAGAGCTATGGAGAAGGCCCCCACTACGGCGAGCACCGGGACCTGCCATCCCACAACAGCATCTCCTCCTCACCATTCCTGGGAGCTGGACTCGTGGGTGAGTGCCTGCAGCTGCCTGGCAGGTCCCCAGGCCAGGGGACATGTGGCACTGGCTGTTCCCTGTGCTGGACCTGCTCCAGGTGCTCTCCAAGCTGTGCTCCAGGGGGGGTGGTACCCAGAGGGTTCCCTCTGTGCCAGCTGTGCCAGCTGTTTTTGTGTGTGGTTATTTTTCTCTGCTTTATGGTAGCACCCCGAGGCAGTAGCAGGGGTCTATGCCTGCCAGGATGGGCTCCTGGGAGCTGGGAATTAGGGGTGGGAGAGATGCTCATTGTTAAGGATTTATTAAGGATTTGGGATGACCCTGCTTGAGTGGGGAGGTGGCACCAGATCATCCCACCATGGTCACTTCCAAGCAGACCCACTGGGTGACCGTGGCTTGCAAGGGGCTGGTGGCTGTGTCACTTCCCAGAGAGCTGGGGGTGCTCCCTTTGCTGCAGTGGGGTTTGGAGGGGCCCCCTCCATATCCTGCCAGGCTCCAGCAGCCTTGTCTGGTCCCTCCATCCCCAGCTCCAGGCAGGAGGAGCTCACAGGGACTGGTGAGTGCTGGGGACAGTGATCCTGTGTGACCATTCACCCAGTCACCTCTCCCAGCTCGGGGGTGGGAGGAGAGATTAAGAGCAGAAAATATCCCTCCTGGAGGGCTTAGAGAGCTCTAATGGCATTAGGTCAGGAATTGGGGTTAGTCCTCCTTGTCTTTGCCCACGCAGGGGTGGTTCAGACACTCCAGCACATGTGGAAGGAGCAGGGCCAGGGCAGGGCTTGCTCATGGTTGGGAGGGAGGGGTAAGAAAAGGGAATCGTGTTTGAAACAGAAAAACCCCACCAATATAAAATCCCCCCTGTGGATGTGGTGGCAAAGGAGAAGAGCAGAGCAGGGTCAGGACAGGAGCAGCCACACATTGGCCCCTCCTGGCCTGGGTCAGGGCTTGGGGCTCACTGTGAGCTCTGCTCCCCCCTTTCACCCCTTGTGCTGTTGGGGACAATGTTTGTGTGTCCCTCGGGATCGCGTGCAGGGGAGGAGCAGCTCCCCCTGCCCCTCTGCAAGGGAGGATCTTCCTCCCTCTCTGCCAGGAGGATGAGTGGAGCACAGGGAAGCTTTGGGACAGGGGAGCCTTGCTGCAGCTCAGCAGGGCTTGGGGGGGATGTGCGTGGGGGGACCCAGCCCAGCCCAGCCCACACCTGGGGCCCAGGCAGCCCTGAGAGCTCCCGGCTGCCCGGGGAGGAGCTGGAGCTTCCCCTTTGATGTGTGCGGGCCGTGCCTTTGGCTCCCTCTCAAAGCCGGGGCTCCGGGCCCTTGGCAGCCACTGAGCCTCTCCCTGCCAGCCCCGTGGGGACCTCCAGTGGCCCTGGGCTGAGGCTGAGTGCTGGCCCTGTGGCCTGCAGGACTGTGGCCACCCTCTGGCCCCAGGCTCAAGGGGCTGCATCTCCCCAGGAGGGTCAGGGGAAGCACCAGGAGCTCCACCACTGAAATAGGGAACAGGCAAGGGGGAAATGGTTCCTCAATTTCCAAGTCCCTTTTGTTCCTAAAATTGAATGTGGTTGAAGTAGAAAGCATCATTTCTGGGAGCAGGTTCCAAAATACATTAGTCAGTTTTCATTGTAGAATCAAAGAATCGTGGAGTGCTTCAGGTGGGAAGGGACTTTAAAGCTCATCCAATGCCACCCCTGCCATGGCAGGGACACCTCCCACTGTCCCAGGATGCTCCAAACCCATCCAGCCTGGCCTTGGGCACTGCCAGGGATCCAGGGGCAGCCACAGCTGCTCTGGGCTCCCTGTGCCAGGGCCTGCCCACCCTCACAGCCAACAATTCCTGCCCAAGATCCCATCTAAACCATCATTGCTCACGTGCTGGGGAAGAAGGACATGGGGAAGAGCAGGGGTTGGATTTTCTCTTCCTCTTTGCAAGCTGCTTCTGAAAACTTTTAAAGTGGCAAAATGCAAAGGGATAAGGAAGAGGAAAGGCAGGAAAATATTGCTTCTGTGAAAGCAGAGGAAAAATGGGAGGGAAAAGGGAGTTTTGGAAATGTGTCCCCTTGTCTGTTGGGCCCTGGTTGCCAGCAAGGTGGCCCTCAGGGTGGGAAGTTCATGTTAAGGGAGTGGCTGAGTGGAACCAGGGAATTTTAAAATCTAAGGAGGAGGAGGGAGCAGATGAGGATGAACATGTGGTAGCTGATGGATGAAAGGTGTGTGAAACATTTAAGCCCTTCTCCAAGATCAGAATTTTCCTCTCTTCCCCACTCAACTGCTATTTCTTCAAGGAGAATGAGGAACTGCAGGAAGAGCCATTCTGGGAGCAGCAGGGATGCTCTGTGTTGGCAGTGCTGGGTTGGGCCAGCAGAGAGGGAGGCTGAGCTGAAAGGGCCCCCCAGAGTCAGCCTTGGGGCTCTGAGCAGCCAGGGTGGTGATGGCTCCTCCTGGGACCCCCATCCCTTGGATTTTGTGTTCCTGGAGTCCATGCATGTCCCAGGCCAGGCTGCAGCCCCCTGTCCTCTGAGGATGGGCTTTAGGGACAGCAAAGGGACACTCCAGCAGGCAGCACATGGAGAAATGGAGCAAATGGTGATTGTTTGCCTCAATTCTGTACATGGAAAAGGAGGCTGTGCTCTGAGCAGTCTCTGGTGGGCTGAGGAGCTCCTGCCAGCCTGAGTTTGAAGCAGTGATCAGTCACATCCCTTCCAGGGTGCAGCCTTCCCTTGTCCCTGCAGGCTGGTGGCATTTTGGGGCCCTGGAGATCCCGAGGGGGATCCCAGGTGCAGGCAGTGCTCCCCCTCCTGCACGAGCCCTGTCACCACTCAGACTGATCTGACAGCAGCAGGGAGCAAGGAGAGAGACTGGAGTGGCCCTTTGGGTCAGGGAGCAGGGGAAAGTGTCCTCCAGATTTCTGCCCTGGGTGTCTCTGTGCTGGGAGCTGGTGTCACAAACTCCACAAGCAGCAAACTCCATGGGAAAGGCAGGGCTGGAGGGATCTGCCTGGCCCAGGAGAGAAGGAAAGCAGGTCTGAGTTTGAGAGGAGCAGGACACTGCCAGCACATCCCTGAAATCCCTGCAGGGTGAATCCCTGCCCCTTGTTCCTGTCCCACTTGGACCCTTTGGTGTCACCCCAGCCCAAACCCTCCTCCCCTGCCCAGGATCCGCCTCCCAGGGGCAGTGAGGAAGGGGCTGCTCAGCCCCTGGGGTGGAGCTGGGGGACTACAAAGCTCTGATTTAATCCCTGTTGTTCAGAGCAGTGGCCCCAGAGCAGGATCAGCAGCTGCAGGGATGGTCACTGCTCCTCACCACAGTCCAGCCCAGTTTTGGGTGGTGACCTTGTGGATCACAGGGTGCACACCTGACCCAAAAGCATTTTGAAAGGAAAAGCACTGATTTCTGTTCAGCTGTTGGGTTTGAGCTCATGGATGTTCTTGGATGAACATGGCCCAGGATGGGAGCTTGGCTTTGGGAGGCCCCTTCAGCACAGAGCCCAGAGGGGCTGCACTGACAGCACCTGTGGGAGCTGCTCCCCCCATCCAGGGCTCCCACAGGGCTGAGGGTCACACCCCTCCTGCTCTCACTAAAGGCACGGTGTGAGGGGAATCTTCAGTCATTTCCCTCTGCCACAGCTTCAGCTCCACAGGTGATGGGGAAAATCAGAGCTCTCTGCAGGACAGACTGGGCAGGGAGCTCTGGGCTGTGCTATGTGCTGGATGAAATAACCTAAATTTGTCAAAATAATAAGAAAATAAGTTTAAAATTGTTCAAAGGAAGGACAGGGAGCTGGGGAAGGGTCTGAGGAGGGGCTGAGGGCCCTTGGCTCGTTCAGCTGGAGCAGAGGAGACTGAGGGGAGGCTCCTGGGGGCTGCAGCTCCTCCCGAGGGGAGGCACAGGGGCAGGGGCTGAGCTCTGCTCTGGGCCAGGGCCAGGAGCCCAGGAAGGGCTGGAGCTGTGTCAGGCCTTGGCATGGAGCTCAGGGAAAGGTTCTTCCCCCCGAGGCTGCTGGGGCACTGCCCAGGCTCCCCAGGGAATGGTCCCAGCCCCAAGGCTGCCAGAGCTGCAGGAGCTCTCAGGGATGCTCAGGGTGGGATTGTTGGGGGCTCTGGGCAGGGACAGGGGCTGGACTGGAATCATCCAGCTCAGGATATTCCAAGATTCTGTGATTCTACATCCCTGAATGATAACACCATCAGTGCTCTGAATGAGAAGCATCCCAGGCTGCTGGGTGGGGGCTTTGAACCAGGTGAGCAGGTGCAGAACCAATGTCGGAGCCCCCCATTGCTCCTTCCTCCAAGTTTTCCAGCTTTGAGCCTTTGGTGCTGCTCGTGGAGGACAGGGAACCTCCTGGAGAGTTCTGAGCTTCCCAGCCTGGGGTGGGGAGAGGTGACAGAGCATCCCTGGCTGTCCCAGGGTGGTGCCAGGACACAGCACAGTGACAAACTGGCTCATCCTAGAGGGTGAGAAGGGCTTTTCTGTCCATTTGAAGTCACCAAATTCACAATTTACCATTCATCTTCAGCAGGGACAGGCAGGGAGTGGGATGGTTAAACAGGGAGGAAACTGATAAGCCATAACAGATTTCTTTCTAGTAATTATTTCTAGTAATTAGCTGCCTTTCAGAGCAGTGTTCCTAATCGGGTGGGTATTGTCAGCGCCTGTAGATTGGGGTCTTCCTGGACAATGGGTTTAATCAGGGGCTTGTCTCTTCTCCTGGTTTTTTAACTTCTTTTTTTTTCTCTCTGTGTTTTTAATCCCTGGCTGTGTTTTGCCTCCCCTTTTCCCCCAGGCCGGAATTCTAATGGAATTCTAATGGAATTAGCAGTGTGGGGCTGGGGGAGGTGCACAGTGGGTGGTGGCTCTGCTGGGGCTGGGGTGATGTGGGGGCACTGGTTCTGCCAGTGGGTGCAGGAAAAACTTGTAGGCAGCATTTAAATATTTTTTCTTGGGCTGTCGAGTGCAGGGCCAGGAGTTGGACTTCAATGATCCCCAAGGATCCCTTCCAACTCAGGCTATTCCATGATCCTGTGGTCTGTGAGAGAAATGGCAAAGCCATGAGCTGATTTAAAAGCAGTTTGCTCTGTGGAGGTGAAATGCTGCCATGATTCACGGTGCCAAACCAATGCCTGACACTGCCAGAGCGGGTGGGAACCTCTGGGAAGAGCAGTTTTTCTGTTTCCACCTCGTCTCCAAGCCCAGGAGCAGATGTGCCTTTGGGAGGAGTGGCACAGACGGCATGGGGGGCTCCTCTGGAAAGTCCTGGGAGAAGGCAGGGCTGGGGGAGGCATCCCAGAGCCCCACAGAGCCAGATCCTGCAAGAGGGAACATGCTGGGAGAGCAGAGAGGCTGGGAAATGGCTCCTTAGGCAGGGCTGGAGGCAGCACAGGCAGACGAGGGGCAGGAGAACGAGCTGGCAGGGGGAAAGGCAGGAGGGGGATGCCAGGAAGATCTGGGAATGCTGAAGGCTCTCAGCCACTGTCAGGGTGCACTGACTCGAGGTGCCTCCACTGTGCTTCACCTCCTCTCCAAAGGAAATCCCTTTCTTCTTCAAGAGATTTATTCCCACTGTCTTCTCCTCCCACAAGATCCCTTCACACCCATCTGCAGGATTGCAGTAATACTGTTGGGAACAAGATGGAATTTGGGGAGATTCCTGGTGGGTTTTTCCCAAGTTACTGGGACTTGTCTGCATCCTGATCCTTGCCTTCTCCCTGGGGCTTTTCCACCTTTCCTGGTTGGTGCCCTGGGCTGTGGCTGCCAAGGGTGGGTCTGGGTTTGCCACCTGTGCCATCTCCCTGCCCACAGAAACAGCTCCTTCTGCTGGCAAGTTTAGCCTCTCCTTGCTCAGATTGTGCACCTTTTGAATTTAGGTACATTCCAATCCAGAAAAGTTTACCATTCTTTCTTCTGCCTTCTTTTCATAGACAGTTAAATGTAAAATTTCTCCTCCTGAGTTTTTTTACTGCTTTTTTCCCCTTGTTATGTGATGACGGAGGGTGCAGGAGCTGGGGCTGCCCAGGGCTGCCCTCTCTTTCCCAAATGTCCCCCATCCCATGGGGCACCCACAGACCCAAGGGTGGGGCAGATGCTGAGTGAGGAATGAGAGACATCCAGAGAAGGCTGTGGGTTTGAAGCAGTGCAGATCTGGCACTGGGTTCAGAGAATCCTGGAATCTCCTGAGCTGGAAGGAACCCACAGGGATCACAGTCCCACTCCTGTCCCTGCCCAGAGCCCCCACCAATCCCACCCTGAGCATCCCTGAGAGCTCCTGCAGCTCTGGCAGCCTTGGGGCTGGGACCATTCCCTGGGGAGCCTGGGCAGTGCCCCAGCAGCCTCGGGGGGAAGAACCTTTCCCTGAGCTCCATGCCAAGGCCTGACACAGCTCCAGCCCTTCCTGGGCTCCTGGCCCTGGCCCAGAGCAGAGCTCAGCCCCTGCCCCTGTGCCTCCCCTCGGGAGGAGCTGCAGCCCCCAGGAGCCTCCCCTCAGTCTCCTCTGCTCCAGCTGAACGAGCCAAGGGCCCTCAGCCCCTCCTCAGACCCTTCCCCAGCTCCCTGTCCCTCCTTTGGACACTCTCCAACAGCTTTGGATCCTGCTGATCTCGTGGTGCCCCAGGTGCCCCCAGCACTGGAGCTGAGGCTGCCCCAGGGCAGAGCAGAGTGGGACAATCCCTCCCTGGGCCTGGTGCCCCCAGGACTTTGGGCCCTTTGGGCTCTCAGGACTCAGCAGTGGCTCAGATCACACTTGTCACCGACCAGGACCCCCAGGTCCCTTCCCACAGCGCTGCTCTCCAGCCTCTCATTCCCAGTGTGTCCCTGCATCCAGGGCTGCCCCCTCCCAAGGCAGGATCTGACACCTGCCTTTGCTAAACATCCCATGGTTGGTGATTGCCCAGTGTCACTTCACCTTCCACACACATCCAGGAACCCCCTGGTTCAGCCCAAGTTCTCTGGTGATGGCAGAGGCTGCTGGGTGGGGCTTGGAGCACCCTGGGACAGTGGAAGATGTCCCTGCCCATGGCCAGGGGTGGAACTGGATGAGCTTTAGGGTCCCTTCCAACCCAAACTGCTCTGATTCTGTGATTCTGCACTGCAGTCACACATGGAAGCAGCAGTGTGTTACCAGATGGGAGACCTGGCTGCTGCTGTCCAGCCAACCCCCTTGGCATTACCCTGCTTTTCCTCTGCTTTAGGAGTAATCAGGACCTGCCTGATGCCACAACCTGCTCAGTTCTTTGTGCCCGTGGCTGGTGCTGTGGCAGATCGAGCTCTTAAGCTCTTTTAGAAATTAGGTCATTTAGGAGATCCATCCTCTGACATCCTGACCTTTGTTTACTTAACGTTTAAGCCTCTGAAAGGAAATAGCAGCAGCACCCAGAGCCCCTGGCTGTCACTGGATGGAGGGAGGGGGAGGCTGCCAGGACCTTCCCATCAGGAATGGGGGTCTGGGGGTTGAATCCACTCTAAAATTTTTGTGTTTAGTTCAAGACCTCCATGGTAATGCTGCAAAATGAGCAGCCTTCTCTCTTTTCCCATCTGGCACAGGGTGCCCAGAGCAGCTGTGGCTGCCCCTGGATCCCTGGCAGTGCCCAAGGCCAGGCTGGATGGGTTTGGAGCAGCCTGGGACAGTGGGAGGTGTCCCTGCCATGGCAGGGGCTGGAATGAGATGATCTTTAAGACCCCTTCCAACCCAAACCACTCTGGCATTCTCTGGTCTCTGGGCCCTGTGCTTCAGGGGGACTGGTTTGAGGCATTTTGCTTCCCCTCCCCTCTTCATTTGCTCCCCAAAACCTCTTAGTGGTGTGGGGAGGGTCCTGCCAGCCCCAGCGTCGCCCCAGTGCATTAACCTGCATCTTAGTGCAGGACTGGCTTTAGGCTAAGCAGATTGCCCAAATCCTGCCCCTCCCAATTTTGCTCACTAAGCCAGACCGGAGGCAGGATGTGATCTGTGATCCCCTTTTTGGGCAGGGTTTGGGGCTGGGAGCTGGTGGGGTGCCCGTTCCCCACTAGAAGAGTGTCTGGTTTTCTTTAGGGGGATGGAGAGGATCCCAAAGGACACTGCTGTGCCTCCAGCTGCACAGCACAGAACCACTGCCTTCCTCCCTTCCTTGTGTCCTTTGCTGTCCTGGCACCCCTGGGTGCTGCTGGCTGGGACCATGCTGTGCCCAGGGCAGTGACCATGAGGCAGGAGAGTGCCAGGATGTTTTGGAGAGGGAACATCCCACCAAGGGTCTGGGCTCCTTTTTTTTTGGCCCTTCAAAGCTTTATTTTCAGCTGTGTGTGTGAAGGGTGAGGTGGTTCTGAGAGAAACCCTCATTGATCCTGAGTGCCAGGACACAGGGAATGGCTTCCACTGCCAGAGGGCAGGGAGAGATGGGATACTGGGTAAGAATTTTGCCCTGTGAAGATGTGGAGGCCCTGGCACAGGCTGCCCAGAGCAGCTGTAGCTGCCCCTGGATCCCTGGAAGTGTTCCAGGCCAGGTTGGATGGGGCTTGGAGCAACCAGGGCTGGTGGAAGGTGTTCCTGGCCATGGCAGGGGTGGCACTGGATGGGCTTTGAGGTCCTTTCCAACCCAAATCCTCTGGGATTCTATAAAGTTCACAGGGGCACACGGGCACCGCTGGCACGGGGCTGTTCCCATGCAGATCCCAGCTGGCAGCGATGCTCTGGCTGTGAGGAACAGCAGGTTTTGGAAGTTGAACCTCCCCCAGGAGAGGGGAAGAAGGTGCCCAGTGCCCTGTGTGGAGCAGGAGCTCAGCTCTGCTGTGCTGGGATTGCATTTCCTGTTGTCTGGAAAGCACACCCGGAGTCTGGTCACTCTGGGCCTGCTCTGCCAAGTCCAGCTGGCCGGGTCTCCGGTGTCTGCAGGGAGGTTTTGGCTCGGGGCTGACACTGCCAGTTTCCATGGCCACAAGCACTTCCCTGTGCTGCTGCAGCTCCAGGCTTTTGGTGTTTATGGACCTGCTCTCTGTGGACTCAAAGCAGGAGCTTTTCAGGCTGTCCCTTCGTGGGAGGGCAGGGTGAGCTGCCTCACATCCAACAGGATTTGTCCCTTGGCAGGATCCAGCTGCCTGGAGGCAAAAAAACCCCAAAACCCCTCCACTTCCCTCTTACCTCAAACCTTGTCTTTTCTCCTTCTGCAGGGAAGAGCAGTGAAAGAGCCTCATACTCCACGTTTGGAAGAGACACAGGGATGCCAGGACTAAACCAGGTAATGATAAAATGCAGTGAGATTTTCTGCTTCATTTACTGGCTCCCGAGAGTGAGAAGCCGGTAATGAAAACCAGCCTGGATTTACAGCTCATCTCCATGCACGGGGTCCTGGGAAGCCTCTGCTCTGCTCCAAAACCTCTGTGGAGTGTTGGGGGTTCATGCTGGTGTGCTGCTGGCTCAGAAGAGTTGTCAGAGCTTAGAGAATGTTGGTTGTAGCAGCCTCTTGCTCCTTTCCCAGCCTTTTTCAGCCTGACTCGTTTTGTTATTGTTACTCCTGGTTTGTATTTGATCAGCCCTGATACAGCCACGCTGCCTCGCAGGGGAGTTCCAGGGAGTCAGATCCAAGCAACACTTTTCCCTGTGCCAGGCTGGCCATAGGCAGGGGGGAGCTCCAGGAGGCTCCTTCCCCCTCCACTGCCTGCCCTGGGCTTTTCCTCTCCCTCTCCAGCAGCATCTCCCAGTTCCCTGGCCACTGTCCTGTGTCCCAGTTCTGGGGAGGGAAGGGTCTCTGAGGTGGTTTCTGTGCTGCTGCAGAATCATTTAGTGATTGTCGGGTGGAGCTTTGGTTTTATGGTGGGGCTGTTGATGCAGGGCCTGCAGCATCTGTCCAGCCCTGAGGAACAACATCAGGAGCACCTGGAGCTGCTGGAGCCAGGGCAGAGGAGGGCACAGAGCTGCTCCAAGGGCTGGAGCCCCTCTGCTCTGGGGCCAGGCTGGGAGAGCTGGGGGTGCTCAGCTGGAGAGGAGAAGGCTCCAGGGAGAGCTCAGAGCCCCTGGCAGGGCCTGAAGGGGCTCCAGGAGAGCTGGAGAGGGACTGGGGACAAGGGCTGGAGGGACAGGACCCAGGGAATGGCTTCCAGTGCCAGAGGACAGGCATGGACAAGGTATTGGGAAGGAACTGGCCCTGGGAGAGGTTGCTCAGAGCAGCTGTGGCTGCCCCTGGATCCCTGGCAGTGCCCAAGGCCAGGCTGGATGGGTTTGGAGCCGCCTGGGACAGTGGAAGGTGTCACACAATGGCAGGGGGTGGGACAGGATGATCTTTAGCATCCCCTCCAACCCAAATCCTTCTGGGACTCCATGATCTCAATCCTGGAAGAGACCTGGCACAGCAGAGCCACTTCTTTCAGACACAGCTCGGCCCCATTGGGTCACCCCACGTGAACCCCATGGCAGGACCTGCTTGGGGAAACAACTTTGCTTCCTGTGGGGAATACCACAGGCGTCAATCCAAGCCTGGAACGCAGAGGAGCAGCCCTGAGATAACCTTCCCTGCTGCCACCAGCATCCAGAAATAGATTTTTGGGAAGGAGTGAGCACCTCCCTTTGATGTGTGGCTCCAAGTGCCCCCTCAGTGCCCAGCGTGGCCCTGGGGAAAAGTCCCAGCACCGGAGCCAAGGGAGGAGCTTTTGGCCGGACAGCTTTTATTTTATCCATGTACACACACACATATTACATGTTTTAATTTTACACAAATTTGTCATAATTTCCTCCTCTCTGAAGTGAGGATGTTTCCTTTGCTGGAGCAGCTGTGCTGGCTGTGCCAGAGTGGATTTCATTTACCACTGAAGCTGCTCAAAGAAAACCGGGCCCGGTGCCAAGTGTTGCTTTTGGATGTGATGGTTTTGCTGGGCTTTTGTGGAGGAGGGGGAATATAAGGTAACAGGAATGGGGGGGCAAATGGCCGGGAGAGGCCCCGGGAGAGGCGGGCACAGGGCTCAGGATCGGGTGGCAAATCCCACTTGATGTGGAGAGGAGACAAAACCCCCTTGTGGGGGGTGGGGGGAGGCCAGTGGAGCCTCTGTGGCCCCCAGAGCAGTTGTTGCTTCTGGCTCCAGTTTGGGGGAGTGGGGGGGGGGTTTGACCTTTTTTTGTTTGTTTGTTTTTAAAAAGATGAAAAATTGTCTGGTGGAGATGGCCTGGATGGGGATCAGGTTCTTCCCCAAAATGCCCTGCTCCTGGACAGAGCTAGTAGGGCATATCCCCCTTGTTTAACCCTGAACATCCCCAGGGAGAGGAAACGGGAAGAAAACCCCTTTCTCTGGGAAATTGCCTCAAAATCCCAGTGCCTCTCCTGCCTGCAGGAGGAGCAGGCAGCAGCTCCCGGGATCCCTTCGGGTGCTTTCCTTGGCTGAGCACAGAGCGGGTCCGGAGCAGAGGAAACCTGAGCAGTGGAACAGATTGCAGGAATGTCACCAGCTGTGAACACACGAGCTCCTCTTTCCCTCCCTGACCCCTTTCTGGAGGAGACAGAGTTGAAAGCAAAGGTTTTTCTTTCCAGTTTCTCAAAAGCCTGAAATCCTCCTTTATTTCCATGTGTTGCCCTCGGAAGATGGGTCAAAGCTGAGCATTTGGGACTTGAGGGCCCTTTGCCAACCCTGTGCAATTCCATGTAAATACACTGAACTTCCTCCCGAGGTGAGAGGGGCGGTGCTGGAGGAAAGGCTCTGTCCCAGGAGGGAGCACCCTGGGCTCCAGCTCCCCCAGCTCTGCACTGCTTCCCAGCGTGCCCAAGGTCAGCTGGGATAAACACCAGGGAGGAGTTTCCTGGCTTTAGAAAGAGGGATTTGGCTTTTCCCTGATAAAACTCGGGAGAAAACCACCCTGAGCGGTGACAGCACCATTCCAGGGCACTGGGCACAACATAGGCTGGTGACATGGGGCTCATCCTGTCCTCCTGGACATCCAGGTGAGCATGGAACCACGATGGTCCTACCATGGCACCTACAAGGTGACTGTGGGACCACAGTGTCCCCCACCATGGCACCTGCAGGGTAACCATGGGACCACAATGTCCCCCACCATGGCACCTGTAAGGTGACCATGGGACCACAATATCCCTCACCATGACACCTACAAGGGGACTGTGGGACCCCAGTGTCCCCCTCCATGGCACCTCCTGGTTTGCATCCCTGGTTTGCAGAGGTTCCTTGCTGGGGTCCAGCAGGAAAGCACAAGCTGAAAGCCCCTTTTGTTCCTCCACACCTATTCCCCCACCTCCACCCCCATATTTACAGATTTGCTTTCCCTCCTGGCCCCTTGACTGATGTTTATTTTTCCCCTCAGCTGAATTGGTGTGAAGGTGGCTCAAAGCAGCTCTGTTCTCTCCCAGCGAGTCGTTCTGCAGTGTAATTCCATGGAAGGGCTTTTCTCTCTCCTTGTTTGCAGCCCGGTTTCCTGCCCAGCGAGATGGGAATCGCCAGCCCGAGCACACTTTCCCCCACCGGGGGCAAAGGGGGGTCCCAGTATTTTTCTTACCCCAACAATCCTCGCAGGAGAGGTGCTGAGAGCAGCATAGGTGAGTGACTGCGTGTCCCCCGGTGCCACCACGCCACCTGGGCAGGTGCCCTGGTCACATCTGCCTTTGGGAATGAGGACAGGCATGCTGGGAATGTGTGCCCCTGGCATGAATTTGACATTTGCTCTTTCTCAGGGAGGTAATGCATGTGAATATCTCTTTTATATATAGGGAGAGGTATCTAACCTCAAAAAAGGGGTGCTCAGAGTCAGGTTTCCCTCTTTTCCGGAAAATGCCAGATTAGCTGAGAGCAGCAAATGGCTTGAGGTTCTTGTAAAAACACCTCCAGCCACACTGCACATCACTTGTCCTTCCTGGCAAACTCTGGGCTGCCCTGGAGGCTGTTTCTGTGGTGGTGGAGCAGCAGCAGGCAGGGCTGGCAGGAGCAGGGCATAGCAGGAGGCAGCGGGAGGTCTGGGGCTGTGCCTGGGACAAGGCAATGTTTGCTCTAGGAGCTCTCCCTGCCCGCTCCACTGTTCACAGCCAGGGCTTGCCCATGTCTGCATCAGCCTGGGAATAAGCTTTTACCAAAGGCTGGGCCAGGTGTGAGTTTAACTTCAGGGGGAAGACAAGCTCCAGTTCCTCAGAACTTGTGTTTCTTGTCACAGTTCCCCCTGCACCCTCCAGAGCCACTTTCCTGCTGATATTTTGGGCTTTCCCCAACAAGTGAAACCAGAAGTGACCCAGTGATGGGTGCATTTTTCAGTGCTTTTCAGTAAAAGGCACTTATCTGGTGCTGCCACTTCAGACTGGAAAATGATTCTCTAGCATTCTGTGGGATGAATTTCTGCTCTGGAGGTACATCCCAGCAGAGTCCTTGACTTGGTAGGTTCCTGTGTTAGCACCCTGCACCCTGCAGCCATGCTTTCCTTAATTATGAAAAATTATTTTAAAAAAATAAGAATAAAATAATTATGGGAAAAGTAGTTACACAAATAATAATTATGAAAAATAGAGTTTAAAAAACAATTAGCTAGTGCTTCCCCTTGAGCCACTTCTGGATGTTTCCCCACCACCTCCCTGAACTGTCCCCTTTCCCCAGGACACTGTGTCCCCCTCCAGAGCTGGAACTGGAGAGATGGGCTGGGGTCTGTCCTTGGGAAGCACATCCCTGCCTCCTGCAGCAGTGAAGCTTTCCCAGGTCTATCCCTGTGTAGGCACCAAATGAAAATACAGCCCAGCCCTGCCTGTGTTCCCTTTCTGTGTCCTCTCTACACAAACCCACTTCAAGTTAAAAGTGTTTCCAAAAAACCCAATGAGGGGTTATAACATTAAATGTTATTATATTTATGGGCTCAGTCTCTCCCAACAAGCCCTTGCTGTCCCTGGATCTCTGTGTGGGTGTGAGAGCTGCCCCCAGAGGGTGCAGACGAGGTTTGGAGAGGCTCATCCCTGGACATTTTCACTGTTGATGCTTCCTTGGCCACGGGACATTTGGGGTCTCGGCCCTGTCTGTACCTGCAGTTTCCAAGCCTGGAGACTTTTGCTGCATCTCGTTTCCCCTCCCTGTAAACCCCTTAAAAACTCTGATCCTCTCTTCTCTGACCCAGACGGACAGCCCAAGAAGGTTCGGAAGGTGCCTCCTGGACTCCCCTCCTCGGTAAGCGGCCGCGGGACGTTCCCCATCTCCCCCTGCCCTGGAATCATCCCCGCTCCCTCTGCCCCGGGCCTGCAGCCCCAAGCATCGCGGGCTGCGATTTTAACGGGATGGGGAAGGGATTTCCCGTGTGGGAGAACGGGGAAGCGATGGGAGAGCCCCGTGGGGAGGGAGCGGAGCCCTGCCCGCAGCCCGTGCCGTGTTTGTCGCTATGTCGGGGTGAAAGGCGACACCGGGGCTCGGGTGTCGCTGCGGGAGGGGAAGGGCGCAGTTGTGCCGGGGGCAGGCAGCTGAGCCCGCTCCAGGTGTGCGCTGCTTTATAGGAAAGCTGAGCAGCCTGCAGGAATAGGCTATCCCTGCTCCCGCGGCTGTTCCAGGGGAATAAACTGAACAATGTCTTTGTGGCTGTAAGTAATGGGATCTCCAGGAAAGCTAATTGGAGAGGGCTGGAGGGTTCCTGCAGGAACACGGGAGCTGTCTGGCGGCCGGGGCTGCATTCCTGGCTGGAATGTTGGCGTGCTTGGAGGGGGATGGCTCTGTCCCCCTGGGCTCTGTCCCCAGCCCGGGCTGTGCTGGAGACGTGCCCTCAGTCCCTGCCAAAGCTGGTGTGAGGATCCCCAGGGAACACCCCCATCGCTGGGGGAAATCCCTGCTGTGGCATTCCCTGGGGACTGTGCAGAGCTGTTGCCTCCAGCACAGGCTCTGCCTTTGGGATTGGACCCCGAGGTGCTGGTTTTGCAGGACAGAGGGAGAGGAGGGCACCGAGGCCAGGCCAGGTTGGGCTCACAGACCTGGGGGTTTTGGAGGATCCATGTGGATCCACGTGAGGCAGAAAACAGCTCCAAGAGTCTGTGTTTTTACAGGGAAAACATGCTTGAGTCACAATCCGTGCCGCTGCCATGAGTTTCTGTGTGAAATTTGGAGCTTTAAACCCTAGTCCACATGTGGGGAAAACATTGCCCCAGACAAATGGCCTTTATTGGCCTCGAATTTCAAAGTGCTGGGGCTTGGCCCATCCCCCATCCTGGAGGGCCCTGATTCCCACAGGAGCTGCTTGGCATTTGCCACAGCTCAGCCCCTTCCCTGTATCTGAGTGACACCTGCACTCCAGCCTTTCATAGGATCATGGAGTGGTTTGGGTGGGAAGGGACCTTAAAGTTCATCCATGGGCAGGGACACCCCCCACTCTCCCAGGTTGCTCCAAGCCCCGTCCAGCCTGGCCTTGGACACCTCCACGGATCCAGGGGCAGCCACAGCTGCTCTGGGCACCCTGACCTCCCCACCCTCTCAGGGAAGGATTTTTCCCTAACATTCAGCCTGAATCTCCCTCTCTGCCCTGGCTGTTGCCTCATCTGCCCATTGATGCCAAAGCTCTGATTTTCAGAGCATGGGCTGGTTCTGCCTCTTTCCCTCACCCTCCCTGTGCTGGGAGCTCCGGCTTCCTGGTTTATTTTTGAACTTCCACACCTGGGGAGACAGATCTGTGCCTAGGCAGCAGCAGAGGTGTGAGGCAGGAGTGGCCTCAAAGGCAGCGGATCAAAGGCTCTTTCTTGTCTGACTCGCCCATGCAGGAGCCCGCCCCGCGTTATCGCTGGACCCCGTGCAAAATAAATAGGTTAATCAGCATCTTATTAAAATGAAGTGCTTTAATCTGTAATTCCCGAGCTGCTTTGAAAACTCGCCGAGGTCAGCGGCTGCCGGAGTTGAGGGTGGGTGGGTGAGCAGGGAGTGATGCCAAAGGCACCGAGAGGCACCGGCAGCGTGAGGGCTGCAGGGGCTGTGGGCAGTGATGCCAGGCAGGGACGGGCACAGAGGTGCTGGGAACCCAGGGCCTGTGGGCTCAGGGTTTTTGTCCTGAGGAGCCCACAGAGCTGGAGCCCCTCTGCTCTGGGGCCAGGCTGGGAGAGCTGGGGGTGCTCACCTGGAGAGGAGAAGGCTCCAGGGAGAGCTCAGAGCCCCTGGCAGGGCCTGAAGGGGCTCCAGGAGCCAGGGGCAGGGTTACCTGGGGTATTGTGAAGGAATTGTTGGCTGTGAGGGTGGGCAGGCCCTGGCACAGGGTGCCCAGAGCAGCTGTGGCTGACCGTGGATCCCTGGAAGTGTTCCAGGCCAGGTTGGAGCGGCTTGGAACACTCTGAGAGAGTGGCAGGTGTCCCTGCCCATGGCAGGGGGTGGCACTGGGCGGGCTTTGAGATCCCTCTGGACCCAAATCAATCTGGGATTCTGTGCAGTAGGTGCTTGGTGGGGGCTGCCCTCAGGGCATGGAGCCCCTTGGAGCCTCCCTGCAGCTCCTGGCCAGGGGCTGCTGTGTCTGGGCACAGGATCCAGGGCTGGATGTGGCCCCACATCGGCTGCGGTGCCAGAGGAACCCGGGGAGGGATTTTGTACAAGTTGGTTCCTGCAGGATTTTGTTACCACATCGAGTTCAGTGCCTGGGAGCCGTTTCAGGCCTGTGCATTCCCAGTCTGGTCACCGCTCTGTTTAGCCTCAGTCTGCCCAAAGTCCCACCCCAGCTCCTGCATTTAAGCAAGAAAAACAGGGAGGGAAAAACAACCCAAGACCACAAAGCGCTGCGAATCCCAGCGCTGGGGCTTTTCGAGCGGCTCTCGCCGCGCTGGCAGATTTTAACCGGAGGAAATGACCTCACCTGGAGGTCCCCGGGGCCGCCGGCCTGAGGGCTGGGGCCGGGGGCTGGGGAACGGGGCCGGCCCTGATTTACAGCTGCCGGCAGCTCC
>WEIU01001137.1:2074-15204 GCA_013389925.1 Aegithalos caudatus | reverse complement strand
CTCCGACTTTGTCGTCTCTGTTGTGTCCCTCCGTGACATTACAGCATCGCATGGATAAGTAAAACACAGACTTGATGACTGAATGACTAACCAAGCGTTATACACTGAGATTTGTACTGTACCTGCTAGAGCAACTCCCAGCTTTTTAAAGAATTTTAAAATGTATACACAAGGAAAAATTTGGTTGCTCAAATACATATCAAAAGAGGACTGGTCTGGCCAAAAGAAATATATTTAAATATTCATACTAATACTGCAGAACAGCTTCTGCACTATTCAGCCTTTTACCCCAGAGAACAAAAAAACAGAGCTTGACAAGAAGCTAAAGGGCAGCCAAAGTGAACTAGAGACTTTTCACAAATATCCTACTTGGAAATATCACCTACATAACAGCTTCCAAAGGGACTATAAGACCTGTACTTGCTTTTCCATCTCTCTGGCCTCTCAGCCAGAAAAAAATGTTTCATCATGTTGCCACCTTGCTGACAGTCTAATTACAATGTTTTTATAAGATTATTTTTTTCATTATTAAGTAGGAACTTTAACTACTCAAACCATGCTGGTTTGATCTCTCATAGTGATCAGTGAATTATATTTTCAGTGAGATGGGAGCACAGGGACTAGTAATTTCACAACAATATGTCAGGTCAACATCAACCTGTGTTTCTGTGTGCATGGAAAAAAATACTTCCTCTGGTGAGATTTGTACTCTCCAGTTCCCTTGAGCTGGCTATTTAGACATCAAAAATTTGAGTATTAGTATGTAAATAAAATAGAACTTTGTCTTTATCTCAATGAGAAAAAACAGTCTACTGTGACTCAGTTTGATGAGGGGAAGAACAGTTCAGGAGTAAATATCTATGTCAAGAAAAGCCTTGTCTCAAAGAAAGAAAAACTAATGTCCTTATTTAGTTCTACTTGAGAAATTTATAGATCAAAGAAAAGAGGCTATACTAAAAAATTCACATTCCTTTCTTGCCACTCACTTTTCTTGAGGTGTTGCTAGAGAAAGACCAGTTTTTTACTTAAATGAGAACACAGCACTGAAAAATGTTGTGATGCTTACTGACACAGATGGATACTTAATCAGACATTGCTTAGAAATATCATTCTTCTTTCATTGTTGCACAGATACTGCACCTATTAGAAAAGGCAATTCTGTAAAAATTTGTGCTAGATTTTTTTCAACAGAAATTTTATTTTCCAGCCACACGTAGAACACAGCAGTATGCAGAAGCCATTAAACATCTAACTGTACCCCTATCTGGGAAATATTTTTAAATTGTGGACTCATTTGTAAAGTCATATGATTTGTACACTATAAAACCTCCACTTCACTGAAGAAATCCAGAAGGATTTTGAAGGTCAGATTAGCAGAGACAGTCCAGCCTCTCTCATTGCCACTAACAGGGATGGGCTTTATTCCCTAGTCTTTTACTACCCTAATTGTCACTGCACAGTCATAGTCCCTCCTTTGCACCAGAACTGGTCCATCCTTTCGTGGGTAGATTCATTTCAATAAGTCAACAGAAAAAAAAACCAAGAAAATAAGTGCAACTATTTCTGCCAGAGCCCCTAGGAAGCAGGGAAAGGAGGGCAAGAACAAACCATCCCTTTAGAAAAAAAAACCAAATCTGATAAATACCTTCTGTTTGGTCTCATCACATCTTAAACTCACAGGTTCCAACTAGACACAGGAGGGAATACTGAGCGTTTCTTTCACAGCACTGTTTGCTCTGAGACTTTTGAAGATAAAAATTATTACAAAACAAAAAAACAATTAATTCAGAGGTGTTAGTAGCTTCTTAAAGTACAACTGCATGTAATATATACTACTGCACAAAGAGTTATATAGAAAATGGTATGCGTGCCCTTCATCTACCAATAATTGGCCATTCATACACACTTCATAACATTTTTGTTTGGTTTGCTCTCAATAAATGTTCTTTATAATTATATTTCCCACTATGTCAGAAGGAAATTAGTTTTATCCAAACAAATTAGAAGGCCTGTGTTAAAGGACAAGCCACTGACTGAGCATTCTCATACTGTTCAAGGAGTCATACACACCACCTGAGACTAACTGCTGGGTTCAGAGTCCCTTCACAGTGGGCAGGTTCAGTGGGCCAACAGGGGCTCCTTTTGACTCCTTGCTCACACACACACAATCACTCTTGGGCACACTTCCCCCTTCTTTGGGCTCAACCTTAGGCTTCCTGTAGAAGAGTGTCAGGTATTGGATTAATAAAAAATAACTTAATAGAGTGGCACAGCAGCAGGTCAGCTTAAGCTGTGTGTTTCTGGAGAGGGACCCAGAATAAAGAGATGCCAGGAGCAATTATGCCCTTATGACTTGTACCTGCCCCTCATGTGTTCTTGACACACCTCTTGGTCCAATGGTAATTTTTGGTCTGGGATCTTCTAACATTTTATTGGGTTCTTTTTCTCTGTCCATGCAGACAGGCCATTAACGGTTCAAATCTTGTGGAATTGCAGCTTCTGCTGACTGTTAGTTTCCTGATCTTCTGGTGCATCTGCTTAACTGTAGAGCATAGGAAACTAAAATATGCCTTAGACTAAGGATAAACATTACTTAACAATGACTAAAACATCAGTGTGTTATCAGTATTCTTCTCATACTAAAGACAAAACACAGCACTATACCAGTTATTAGGAAAATTACTAAGAAAATTAACTCCATTCCAGCTGAAAACATCTAGGTGTAAGTTCACAGTTTACAGCTGAAGGCTTCAGCACATACAGCTACTCATGCTAAACAAGTAAAGCTAAGAAAAAAAAATGCTAAATGATTACACAGTATTATCTCTATGTAACTCATTCTACTTAAAACCTACTCATTTAAGCTAGGCAACTAATATCTCTCAACAGCCTGAAATACTTAATAAAAACCAAGGCAGCCTAAACTTAATTGCATATAGTCATTTTAGGTGTTATTGAACTGATTAATAATAAAGAATGCCTAGCTTATATGATGCAAACCAGCTCTTTTTCTCAGAAGCTTATTACCAACATATTTCCTCATAACCAGAGCATATGCTCACCAGCCCACACCCCAGTAGAATGGGGAGGAGAATCCAAAGTAAAACTTGTGGGTTGAGATAAGAAGAGTTTAATAATTGAAACAAAGTTAAATATAAGAATAACAATAGTAAATAAAAAAAGAGAAAAGCCAAGGAAAAAAAGTGATGCACAATACAGTTACCACTGACTGACCGATGCCAAACCCCATCCCCAAACTGCGATTAGCCTCCTGTGCTGGTTTGAAAGCAAAAGCAGTGAGAGACCCCAAGTCAGAAAAACAGTTTAATAGGAGGGAAAAAGAAGTAAAATAAAATAAGATAAATTCAATAGTACAAAAGATCACCGACAGTGTCAGAATACAACCTGACACCCTGTTAGTTAGGGTGGTGGTAGCAGTCCAGATGAAGTGGTCTTGTTGAAGCAGTGATCCTGTAGAAAGGTCTGGTAGCTCTTGCCCTCTGGGAATCCAGTGGGTAAGGGCTCCCTGTACTGTCCCAAATCCCAGATTATATCCAGGTGAGAATGCTTGGCTCCTCCCCCTGGGCAGAGCATCTCACAATGGGCTGATATCATTCTATGAGTCATGCAGTGGGTCCTTGATTGCCCATTAAACAGAGATAGCTCCCGGAGGGAAGGGGCAAGGGAAACACTGCCCCACCTGGTTTCAACAGCTCATGAAGATGGTGATAGAATACATACTTTGGGCACATCTTACATTGTAACCTAGGACATCCCCCTTCCAGGTAACTGCCCCAATTTATATACTGGACATAACATTCTATGGTGTGGAATCTCTCTTTGGCCAGTTCGGGTCACCTGTCCCAGCTATTCTCCCTCCCAGCTTTTTGTGCACCTCTTCAATGGCAGAGCATGAGAGACTGAAAAGTCCTTGACCTGGGTAAGCACTACTCAGCAATAACCAAAACATCAGTGTGTTATCAACATTATTCTCATACTGAATCCAAAACACAGCACTGTAACGGCTACGGAGAAGAAATTACCTTTATCACTGCTGAAACCAGGACATATGGTCTGGCCAACTGAGAGAACAGGTGACATTCCCAAATTCTACAGAAAGGCTGGAAAGGAGCTGTAATCTAAGCAAACCCTCACCTTAAGTCATTTTGTCATCCACAAGCCACTAATATTATTTCTTTGTTTCTTTAATTATTAAGCTCATAGAATAAAATATAAATATTGCAACATGGATTTTCAATAGCATACTACTGAAAAGTAAATGGTATCAATAAACTAAAGGCAAAGTCATGTTGCATTGAAATTATGAATATTTGACAGCAAGGTACCAACTGCCATTGGGCTGCTCTTGCCACCAAACCCTTGATCTTTTCTGACCAATAATAACAGGTACCAATTTATTTCAGCATCCACCAGAATGCTAACAATCAATACCATAATCTTTACATGTCCAAAGTGCTAAAGAAGAAAGCACTTGTGACAGTGGTCTTGGGACTCAGTAAGCAAGAAGTATAGCTTCACTGGAAGCAACATGCTACCTTTGCACCAAGAAAGCTCACCTGTATCCCTGAACCATACTCAAGAGCACAGCTAGCTTAAGATACCTAACCTTTGAGTCTATATCTTTACAAATCCTAAGATTCTCCTCCTTAGCTGAGCTTTCCTAAGAAACTAATGCAACAATGTCATGGTTTCACCTCAGCCATCAATCAAGTTCCACACAGCTGCTCTCTCATTCATGGGACTGGGGAGAGGATCAGAAGGGTAAAAGCTAGAAAACTTCTGGTTGAGATAAAGACAGTTTAATAGGAAAATCAAAAGCCATGTACACAAGCAAAGCAAAACAAGCAATTAATTCACTGCTTTCCATGAGCAGGCAGGTGTTCAGCCATCTCCAGCAGAGCAGGGCCCCAACACGCATAAATCACTTGGGNTCACTTCAAATGTGCCCGTACTCCTTTTTGCCCCCACTTTGTACACTGAGTATGATCTCACATGGTCTGGAATATCCCTTTGGTTAGTTGGGGTCACCTGTCTCAGATGTGTCTCCTCCCAGTCTCCCATGCACCCCCAGCCCCCTTGCCAGCATGGCAGTACAAGTAGAAAGGGCTTTGGCTCTGTGTAAGCCCTGCTTAGCAATAACAAAAACATCTCTATATGATGAACCCTGTGTTCAGCACAAACACAAAACACAGCCCCATTCCAGCTGCTGTGAAGAAAATTAACTCTACCCCAGCTGAAACCAGCACAATCAAAAAAGATAAAATTCTTGTAGGACGCCACAGCCATAGACAAATGTCTGTGAGCACTGGAAGAATAATAGGGACTGTAGCACAGTCTGTTATGGAAGAAGAAGGAAGCCTGGTAGAGAAAAAGGACAGTGCAGAAGAGGGTTAATTTAGAACAAGCTTTTGACAAACAGATGAAAAAATAGTATGAAGCACACAAGTTGGTTCAACAAATGATCAGAAGCTACTTTTTGTATTTTAAAAAAATCCCAGAACTGAATAGGCCAAAAGCCAGTTGCATGTGCGTTACAAATAATGCCTCTAACATGGGTTTTACTATCAGATACTTTCTACTGTATTTACTCCCAGTCGGCAGAGGTGAAAAAATTCAACCTCTACTTCAAGAAGATAACAGACCAGGAAACAGACATTTCTTTCCCATGACATACAGAAGACTTTGCATATATTTGACTACAGAAATTAAATCACAGTATGTAAGAGGATACCAAGCTACCAGCTAGAAGAAGAGCAAAAGAAAATTAAAAGGTAGTTTTCAGCAGTACCATGCAAGTACTGATAGGAGGAAAAAAACCCAAACAAACAAACAAAAAAAAACCTACCAAAAAAACCCTTACTTATCCTTAAATAAAAGCACCAGTTACCTCAAAATTACTTTTTGCATTATTGGTCTTGATTTAGGAAAAAGTGGCTCAGCTGGCAGAACTTTCTTAAGAATAAAAGTAATAATTAGCAACAGGAGACAAACAATATATACAACTTCCCCAGAAAAAGGTGAGATAAAAGAAAAAAGAGCATCAAGTCTGGAGTATTGATTCAATCCCATTCCATTCATTCAACAGTGTTATTATTGCTGTAGCTTGATGAGTTCCATACAGTGTAATCCACTACAGGTGTTAAAAAAGCAAAAAAAACAGTTACATCTTGTAAAATAGATTAAAAAAGAGGAAATCAAGTGTCTGTTATCAATCCAACTTTAAACTGAGGTGAGGTCTATAGCTAATTATTGAGGGCTTATGAAATTAACTCTGGCAAGATACTCAGTGCATTTCCCTACTTGAGTTTTATGCCATTCAACAATTTCTGGATTTTCTTTATTACAGTGAGTGGATCCAAAGCCTGTGAATTGCCTTTAAGATGACTTATTAATAACAGTAAGTGGAAACATGGAAAATAATACTTCACCTTTAAGGCTTTCTAAAAACAATACTTGAATAAATTTTTTTATAACTCCTCACAGATTCTGCAGTGCTGATCAAAAGGTGCTACCAGCTGTGGAGGAACCACAGCTACTGACAACTCAAATTGTATTTATCAGTAATTCAGTTCATGGGCACTGCTACCTATAAGCCCATTCTTTCCCACAATGACAACTTCATTTCCAAAAGACATCTTATTAAACGTGAGGAGGCCTCAGGCTACCAGCATTTTATTCAACTTCATTAGGAGACAGCCTCTAAACTCCCCTTATCTTACATCTATTGCCAGCCGTAAGTACATGGAATTCATAAACAGCTTTCCTGACCTATTCTGTACCAAAATATTTCCCCTAAATTTTTTCTTTTGCCAGATTACTTAGAACTGCCTCTGGCCAAAGCTGGCATTCCAAGAGAGCAAGAATCAGGAGAGTGCTGAAGAGTCAGGAGAATTACCAGCTGATAAGAAAGCCACTATACAAAAGAACAGCACTGTCTTAACCTTATCTAGCTATCATGTCAAGTTGCTTCTTTTTATTTCAGAAAGTTTGACAGTACTATTACACAGTAATACCATACAGTACATAGAGCACCAACCTCAAACTCGTATAATAGAAATGCAATTATTTCCAAAGAAAAACAAATTATTGAAATTGTAATTGCTTCATCATGCAGACAGCTCATATAAAGTCTGGCACTTAATTTCCAGCTCTGCTACTGAGTCTCTTGGCCTCTACCCATTTTGGATGAATGGAAGTGAAATCTGCCTTCTCTTAAGCAGGTCTTGAAATGCTAATGACCAAGCACCATGAAACAAGACATTAGAGCAGAAACATAGCCAGAAAAAACACTTATCCAATCGAGGTCTGGCTTTTTCTGTTCATTTCCAGGAAATTTTTAAGCATCAAAGGAGAAGAGCATTGTGCAGGATGCTACATAAGTCTCACTGTAATATCAAATCCACAATCCACATACATCAAAACAAAAATGCTAGCCTGAAAGTCTTCAAATACAAGTATTTTTTCTTTTGCCTTAGCCCCAGAAGGTCCCTGTTCAGCCAAGCTAGCTTTCTGCCTTGCCTGCTGGACTTCTGACATTTAGGAATTGCCTGCTCCTGTGCCCTTAGGAGGTAATGTTTAAGAAGTGACCAGCACTGATGGACCCCAGCACTTGCAAAAGTGTTTTCCCAGGGGACCTACTCACTAGTTCCCTGAGCAGCCTGAAATCTGCTCTCCTCACATCCATGGTTGAGGTTTTGCTGGCACTTTTCCTCCTGGCAACAGAGATTTTAAACTCAATTGCTTTGTGGTCACTGTGGTCAAGATGGCCACCAATCACCAGTTCACTCACAAGACCAAGTTGTATCAATGAGATCTCAGTATATCACTTGGTCGTGTTATAACAAGATCAAGCTGTATCCATTTATCTCCATAACATTTAGTGTTCAAAGCCCTTCATGATTCTCCATTATTTACTGTTGGTAATTCAATCTTATTTTACCTGATTAATCCCCACCTCCTCCACACTGTCAGCTGCCAGTGTGATATGCTCATTTATGAAATACACACAAACATCCTTCCTATTTCTCTTTTATCAGTTAGAGCAAGGCTTAGTTTCTGTGTGTTGTGATCACTCTATCGACCTTTCTTAACTGCCTTGTGGTTGGCATCAGGTTCCTTACCTTTTCCCTTCCCTTCACAGTACCCAGTTTAATGTATCCACTCATTTCCCAGGTTGTTTGTGCACTTTAATTTCTACCAGGCAGGCAGACTGCATGCACTTATCAAGCGAAAGCATAAATGCCCAGGCTGTACTGTAATACACATAATACACCTGAATGTGTAAGACTACAGTCATTTTCCTCTTCCTGATTTCTCAGGAATCTCATTGCACCTCTTCACGTCAACCAGCAATTAGGCTAAAGAGCAAACAGAAGTAGTTGACACATTATAATTAAAAAATAAAGTGCTTAAAAATGAGTCAGAACTGTTATCCTCATACTTGGGCATAAATACCAGCTGCCCAAACTCACATACTATCTTCCATTACCCCCACAGTCCCGCCTCCTAATTCCCTACACAGAATACCAGTGTTACTGGTATATATGAACCACAAAAAGCACTATTTTATTAGCCTTTAGCAGCCACATAATCACCCCCTTTGGAGCTTCTTTTGCCAGCATCAAACTATGCTAGATGACTAGAGGTAAGAAATATTCAGAAAATTATGCTTAAAAATGATTGCTGTCAGCTGAGTTCACCACACTTCATCTCACTGTTTTGGTATAATACATGAATGGGGGGGCAAGATATTTGGGCTTAGAAAACACATTACAAGTAACTTAACTCCTTAGAGCTTGTTACAAACCTATTTGCTCTGCTAAAGCGATGTTACCCTCCTCCAGGGTAACAGGAGAAGCTGCACTGTTCTGACTGCATGACTTTAAGCTCTTATATCGTAGAAATGGTCATTACAGGTGTTAAGTAAGGCAGAAGAACCACAAGAAGACGACCTCAAAAGAGTACCATACTCAGTTTCCATCTCAAGGTCAAACATTAAATTTTTAATAGACTTTAGCAATGTAGGAGACTTTAAGAGAAATATTTTAAATTTAATGTTTGCTGTTCTCAGGGGAGAGCTATTCCTGTTTGGACTTAAAACTAGCTTGAAAACTGAAAATAGGCTAGCCCTTGCCTATAAGTGAAACTATCATCTGGTCTTACAGTCTTGACAAGTACCAGAGGAGACTTAAAACCAAATAAAATCTTTGGGAGTGGGAATTAAGAGAAATTTTACATTTTTAAAGAGATGCTCAAAGGTTCAAATATTTACTACCCATTCGTTTTTAAAAGCTAGAATTACCTGACAGTGAAAAATAAACCAAACCACAATACCAAACAGGACTCACTTATGCCGTAGAATCTCTATAGACAAGATTTTTTTCTCCAGCCTTTGAAACAGTTAGGTACTTTGTGCTGGTTTAAAGTGTGCAACTAGTTAAAAACAAGGCCTTGTTTAACAAAATTATTTGTTATGGTTTCACAAAGGTACCTACAAACTTTAAGACAATTTGCCTTGTTCTGCTATTGACAAACTAATACAAAAATACAATTAAAAAATAAAGGCAAAGAAAGTTTCAGTATTGGAATTGGGGTAATAGTTAAATTATTCCAAGTCTCCTCAGACTGCCATTTTCCTTCTAAAAAGAAAAAAAAGTAGCACAGTTAAATTTTACATTCTCCACGGATGATTGTTGCTCAAAGCCACAATTGCAACCTAGATATTAGGAGCTCAAGAACTCAGGCTAGATAAAAACAACGAACAATTTGGAACTTTTTTCCACATAAAATATAGCTTCCCAAAAGGTAAACAAAGAAGCAAAAAAAACTAGAGAAGCATAAAACTGAAGCAATTTACACCCCTTGTTTTTCTCCAAACATCTAACACGATCTCACGGCACTTTACAGATGTTCCAGGAAAGACTAAGTGGCCAAAGTTGCTTCCAGGAGCTGTGGTGAGGCTTTCATCCGCTGACTCCAGGCAAGGTTAGAGCTGAAAAGCGGTGGCCAGGCTGGATCCCGCGGTCCCAGTACTGGGCCGAGCCGTGATGGAGATCACTATTACCGAGGCGGTCAGTACTGAAAACCCCCAACAGACTCCCACGTTTCCTTTAAAAGCCCTGGGCCGGCGTGGATGATACGCGGCACAGGCCTTCCCGACCCTGATGGGACCGGGGCCCTGAAGTGTGCCCTCCCGCCTCCGCCAGCCCCGGGGGAGGGTGGGGGGAGTGCGAGGCCAGTATCCACCTCTCCCGTGGCTCCTCGCCGTCTCCCGCCCACGCGCAGCCGAGCTAACGGCAACGGCTCCGGCACCCCCGAGGCTGAGGCAAGGCTGCCCGACCCTCCAGAAGCGTGGAGTGGGCGAGCCCCGGCCGCGCCAGCCCCACTCACCTGGACACCGCAAGGCCCCTCCTAGCCTCCACCCGGGGGGTAGCAGCTGGGGCATGGGCAGCCGGAAGGAGCTGGGTCTCAACCGCGCGGACGTCTCTCCGCGTCCCCAGCGCTAGAGAGAATGTCACCGGAGACCACAGAGCTCTGCATGTAGCGTCACTTCCTTTTTCCGCCACCGCCGGAACAACTGAGCGCCGCGCAGAGCAGCCGCCGAGCCCGTCAGCACCACTCCACAGCGCAGAGCGGCCGAGGCCCCGTCCCCTCCCTCCCCTATCCTCAAGCCCTAAGGGGAGCGGAGGGTGGGGGTTCGCCAGTGGTTAAGTAGAGTGTGTAAAGCAAGCACAGTAGTCGGAGCGACTCACCAAAGGAAAAGTGCGGAGGAGGAAGCTGAAGGAAACAAGAAGGAAGAAACGTCTTTCCCTGGCGCTGGGGCCGGGCGACAAAGAGGGCTGAGCTCAGGGGAGACGCAGGTGAAGGCGTGAGGATCCCTGCACTGCAAACGCTCTCCCTGGTCTCTTGTCCAACGCTCCTTCCTACAACACTGATCCTGGTGATCCTGCCTCTGCATTCCCTGAGATCAGAGAGAGACACGGGGACTGGGTGGGGGAAGGTGATGTGCCATTAGGGCGACATTGTAATGCATACATTAAATATCCTTCTGATGTTTCTTAATCAGGGTATTTAGCTTTGCATCCCTGGGGTATATATGCTGCACAACTGCACAATACATTGCAGGTAGTGCTCTGCAATTTGAAAACATGTGGCAGCAATCAGTTCAGTATAGTTCCTAATTCCTGATCTGGACCTACAAATGCCTGGGAAATTCAAGTGTTAAATTGAATTCATCATACAACAGAGGCACCTTTGGAAAATCCTGATCCTCCACAGTCACTGCTTCTGGCACAGTGCCTGTGGCACAGAAGCAACCACTGCTTCTGGCACAGAGGCGATCATAGGGTTGGTAGTGTGAGAAATCAAGTTGTGATTCGTGTCAATCAAATAGCATGTGTATCTGCAGACAGAGACCATGGGATTATTATAAAGAGTTTTAACAATCGGCTAAGTAAAGCATGGAGGTAGGAGTTTAATTAGACAACTATACAACAGTAGGCGTTTAACTAACAGTTGGTTTTAACAATAAAATTGTAATTGTTTGTAAGTAATCAATATAAGCCTTAAACTATTTTGTAGTATAAGTTTTAAACTATTCTTTGTACAAGTCATAGATTGAGTTTTTGAGTAGAAGATTTTGTAATCAGGGGAAGTAGGACTAAAGACTCCACAAGGATATTTTAAAACATGCTGACAGGTTTTGCAATCACTGGAGAGGGGCCTCATGCAAACAGGTGTTGAGGTCTGCTAGCTCTAAGTTTTGTAATAACTGAAAGAAAGCTTGCAAAATGTATTCTAACAGAATATGCATGCTTGCTTAAGCAAACTATATAACCAAAAATAATGCTAGTAGAAAAAAGGTATCTGAAAGGAAGAATAGGAGACGGAAGAGACACCAGAAGACCATCTCAGACCACCTACTCAACAGATTTTCAAAAACTACAGCTGCTGAATATGAAGAAAAACAAGTAAAAAATAACTGAAAATTTGAGGAAATGAAGTGCCTAGTACAGTATAAGACCACCATCTGAAAACTGATTTGTGCGTTGCTTGGGGCAGAGACCCCTCACGCACCCAGCGCTGTCAATTGCTCACCCTTTTATTGAACAAATTAATAAATTGGCTATATTGCTTGACATATTGGCAAGTCTAGCTTTTCATTTATTTCAGTAGTAACATGTAGTAACATGTTACTACTGAAATAGTATGAAACAATACAATGTAGTAACATTGTAGTAACAAATAAAAAAAGTAACATGTGCATGCATCTACCTGCATCGCCATCCAAATCATATATATTGACTTAGAAAACACAGACATCACATACTACCTCAGAAGAATTTATCATATTAGGAGAAATAAGAGACAGATTAAGGTAGAAGTAGAGCTACATAATCAGGAATTCATGATTCTTTTTTAAAACTAGATTTCAAGATACTTCTCACCAAGCATGCAAAAAACTTCCTTTGCAAGAGCATCAGCATCAGTGGTGCAAGCAATATTGGCAGTATCAGCATAAGCAGGAACACTCAAGGTGCTAATGAAATCTCCACTTAAGAAAAGATAAAACCTTACCTGCACAGGGCTGCTGGGGGCTTGTCAGGGTCCGCAGATCTATGCAGAGACCTGATGGTTTGTTTTATGGATCTCAAAGCACAAAAGACACAGCAGGGGAAAACTCAGTTTGCTTAACCAAAAATGCAACTTTATTTAGTGCCAACCAATGCAATAGTGGGGAGAAAAATAAAGAATAGTAAGAAAGAGAGAAAAGGAGGGGAAGAGGATTATAGCTACCAACGTGGAGAGACGAGTCCTCGAGGCCGACGATGCCTATAGACGCGATCTTCTCCAGTGGGGTGATCACAAAAGTGAGCGGGGGTCTCCAAAGTTTTTATAGGTTGGTCAAGGCAGGGACCAAAGTGAGGGGCACTGAGCCAAAGCGGGAACCACCTGTGTTGCTCAGGAACACTGCGAGCTGTACCTGGCCGTTGAGGCAGGATGGGCCAGTCTGGGCAGGCAGGCTTGGTTCAGTCCACTGTGGCCAGTTCATTGCCAGTCCATTGTTCTTGCACTCCGCTCCCATGGAGATGCATACCAGTCCTCCAAGA
>WEIU01001136.1:41123-51500 GCA_013389925.1 Aegithalos caudatus | reverse complement strand
GCACGGCACGGCACGGCACGGCCGGCTCGGGAGGAAAGGGCAGCGGGCGCTCGAAGGCAGCTCCAGCCCAGCGCTTGCATTTACCACCATCTCGTGGCGAACCAGCAGATCCCAGCGCCGGGCCGCTCTCAAACCATCGGCAGCAAAGGGAAGGGGCGGAGAGCCGATCCTCGCATTTTACAGTCAGGAGAGGCCGGGAGCTCACTGAACGGGATGGACTAAGGGTGAGGGAAAGCGGCAGCGGGTTCATTCCCAGGTGATGTGCCCAGCCCAGGACAGATCATTCCTAGGTGATGTACAATACGTGCCCAGACAGGACAGGTCTGACAGACCTAAGCTCATCTGCACTCACCAGGCTCACAGAACCTGAGTTAGACACCTGCCTTCCAAGGAGCCCTGAGCACTGAGGGGTGCTGTAAGAGGAAGGTGTAAAATACTTCTCCAACACTGACATAAATACTGTTTGCAGGGAGGAAGAAAAGATCATGCCTGCTCCTTTTTCTGTGGGATGGTCATGTAAACAAAACCGGTGACAGTAGTAAGACGCGTTCACAGAAGAAACCAAGAAAATCAGCTTAGAAAACAGAATTTCATGGGAGGGCAGAAAAGGAAGAGGACTGCCAAAATGGTGAAAATTTATGATTTCCTACTGAAAATATGTGAAGCAAATTTGAGCTTCAGTTTAATGCTTTTAGAAACCAATGACAATAACAAGCCTTAATGCACCATGCTTTTTGTAGGAAACTCAATGCACCATGGACTAATTTCTACATTTGAGGTTCTCTCTAGCCTGATAATGAATCAGAAGTGGTCTCGTGGGGGTGTGGTGTGGGGGTCAGTGAGCTGCAATCTGAGCCAGATTGAAGGGGGCTGAGGACTAAGGTGAGGAAAACCCAGGGATGCTCAGTGAGTGCCCTCAGAAAACAAAGTATCCAAGCAAACAATGGCAGTTTCATGTGTGGTTTATCCATGCAGAGCCTACTTAGCTGGGCTTCAGTTTCAATGTATTGACTAACCAGAACATTCTGAGTTGGAAAGGATCCACAAAAATCATTGAGTCCAACTCCTAAGAGAATGGCCCACACAGGAACTGAACCCACAACCTTGTCATTATCAGCACCATACACGGACCAAATGAGCCAATCTCACAGAACAAAATGCTTCCTCCCCCTCCCCCCCTACATTGCTGCTAAAACCAGAGAGAAGAGAGATCCCTGTGCTTTGACTTCCATCTCCTCCAGAAAAAAAAAAAAGCTTTCTCATCTCATTTTTGAGGGATCCCTAGTGTGGACTGTTTTGCCTTTGGACCCTGTGCCAAGCTCTCTGCATTCCTTTGCTCAATTCTTGGCTGTCCCAGCTAGAAAAAGGGTGTCTGATTTAAATCTGTGGGTGGTGATCAGCATGTCCCCAAGCTATAGCTGTGCAGACAAAGCATTTGGCATCACACTTGTCTGAGATAACTTAAATCTCCTCCAGTACACACAGCTAGAGCAGATCTGGACTCCCTTACAGCAGACAGAGAACTCCAGACCCTTTTACTTCTCTATACTGTCACTTGGGAAACAAATGCATGTCCAGTGTTTCCTTCATCTGAACAATTTTTAGACATCAATTCCAGGACAAGATGAAACAGAGCCCAGCCTGATTCATTATATTGACTATGTGTCTGTCTGGACAGCCCAGCCTGAGCAGCTCAGGTGCAGACACCCGTGGTGGAGGTTGACTTTCTTGAGCCAGGTGGATGCTGGATCCTGTCCCTCTGCTTCCACTGGGGCATCAGAGATGTCCCAGTACCTGCAGCCAAGAGGGAAGGGCTGCAGGCAGTGTAGCCACCCCTGGGCAGAGGAGTCACCTCCTACCATCCTCTGCCCCTGGCCTGGGGCACAGAGGTTGATGTGGGGTGCCAGCCTCTCAGGGATTGTTAAAAACTGAGCTGCCAAAGCAATGTGTGTGGTTTGGCTTGTGTGTCTTGAGATTCTCTCACAGGGTATCCACCCCCTTCCTTTTGGGGATGGGCCTCAGGAGACATCTCCCCTCTTGTCAGGTCTGCTTTCTCTGCCTCCTTGTTTTCTTGGTATCCAGCTGATATGGAGATACTTGTTTTGTCCTGTGGACACCAACAGAAGCCGAGTTATATTTAGCAATGTTCCCATACAAAAGATCAGTCTTGTTAGGCAATGTTGGATGTACTGCATCTAGTGAACTACATGGCTAAGTGCCATACTCTGATCCAGAAATTTCTATTTCTCAAGCAAACAGGAAGCCCAGAAAATGCAATTATGTGCCTCAGACAAATCTAAGCCATGGGTAGCTCTATTTCTAAGTGACTTCAGAAGCTTCTAAAATACATTCCAAGGTAGTCATTGGTGCACTTAGAGGATGATCAAGAAACAAACCTTGAAGCTTAACACCATTATTCACAAAGTTGGCACAGTGAGATGGCTGAGCTGTGTGCTCTGCACAGGGTTCAGCTGTGACACATCCCCACTGGGTTCAGAGTAAATTACTCCTATCTGGTTTTCAACAAACTTGCATTAAAGTCACTGGACAGTTACAAGTTTTATTTCTCCTCTCAGGCAAGATCACTTGCTCTGTGGTGCTAATGATCTCCTAGGCATTCCTCTTGTTTAACTCTCCATGCAGAGTGATGCATGATGAAAGCAGGGCTGTATTTTATTACATTATAATACTGTTTCTCAAACTCCTGTAATGAAATACCTGCAGCAGAGCCAGAATGTCCAAGGCATCCTGGTGTGTATTCAACAACATACCATATGCGGCTGTGAGTTTTTCTATCTGTGCAGCCCATGATCAATGAAATCCAAAGTACAGAAAATAGAGGAATTGGTCTAATCTCACATTAGAGGAGTGGGGTCTATGAAAGCAGAGCTTTTCAGAGCTCCTTGGGGCCTGTCTTCTTGAGTGAACTGTGGAAGGACAGACAAAGCAGCATTGCCTCTCTCAAAACAGGCCATCATTCTAACTTTTGTCCTTGCTAATATACTCACTGTAACTTACAACTTCCCTCACCTCCACAAGCACGTGCTTTTACTGCTCAGAGAGAACATAACTCATGTTGCCAACAGCTTGGTTTATATTTAATTGTTATTAAAAGCTGAGGGAATCAAATAAAAGACACTATTGGCTCTGAGAAGCTCTGCTCTGCAGGCAGTCAGATGAGATGACCTTGAGAGCTCTCCCATTTCTGGTTGCTGCAGTAATCACTGCTGCTGGGAAAATAAGCCTGAATAGGATGAATTCAACACAATTTCATTACGTTTTTCTGTGCTTGTGAGTTTTTTATGGAAAAGCACTCCTCATTCTTAGCTTTCAACTTTATTTCTCTGTTCAGTTGTCCTAACAGTTTCTGTCATCCTTATTTCATGCAGTCTTCCCTCTTTTTGTTCCCTTCCTTGGGCTTTGTAGAACACTGCTCTCTTAGCCAGACACATGGCATATCTTTTTATGTGTTATTTTCTTGTATGCTTCCTACTTCTGTTACTTTATCTTTGCCCTTTCCTCTGTCTTTTACTGCTCTTCACTTTGAGGTACTCTTTNTACAGGCTGTTTCTTGGACTGGATCTTTATTTTTGCATGTAAAACACATTGCATTTCTTTAATCTCAAGTACAATCTCACCACCACTTATACTACATTGACTTCATTGATTTCAGGGGAACTGGAATGGATAAGAGGATAATCCAGTTTGGAAGAGATCAAAAGCCAGATAGTACAAAGTGGTAAAATGAGGAAGAGAAAGCTTATAATAATCTTTAAAGTAGATGTTCCAGGGTTGCAAAGGAACCCTCTGCCTGGATCTGCTATACCCAGGAGGAAACATGCTGACATGACTGCAGTGTGCAGCTGGGCATGCCATAAACTCACTTGAGCTTTCCAGAGCCAGGTCATATGGGGTCAGGTCACATGCACCACTTCCCAGCATTCTTACAGAAGAGCAACATATTTGTCCACTAGACACAGTCCCACATTACAAGTGAATTTTGGCCTACAGCTGTCTGGGGAAACTCATATTATACAACTTGCATTTGATCACCATTTTCCCCTGTCATTTGATTTCCCTTTTTCTCAATCAGTGATGGAGAGCTCTTCTTTTTCCCACTATATTTATCTCTGGGCTATGAAATGCAAAGAACATCTCTCCCTTTGTTCAAATAATCTGATATAATTTGTTAAGGACGGAGAAGTAATGGGATTAGGGAGACTACTTTTATTTATGAAAGCAGTGCCATCAGCCCAGTTTCTAGTGTGAGGCAGTTATACAGCTCAGCAGCACTTTCCATTGCCATAGGTTATTCCTTGGCTTGTACTTGGGTCAGCAGCATAGTAGTTTAATTGCTAGACTGTGCAAGAAAAAACATGAGACCAAAATTAAAGGAGCAGGCCTAACAGCAATGTCTCTGAGCCAGGCTGTCAGTTATTTCAGTCACCTTCCTGATGACAGAGGTAGCAGGGCTGTAATGCTGCCAGCACTGTGGCAGTAAGTAGGATGAGGCTTCTGTTCCAGTGTATTCTTAAAAGGTTGTGTTTAATCCAGGCTAATACAGCCACGATGTTTTGCTATCTCAAACATGCTCATCTTATATAATTCCCATTAGCTGTGTTCATAGCCCCCTGACATATATGTCATTCCAAGCCCCTTCAAAGTCTTCAAGATATCAGGATAAACATATCCCCTCACTGTTCTGGTGGCTCCAGTCAAGGAACAATTTTCTAATGTTGAAATGCTCTCTCTAACATAATGGTTAAAAATCAAAATAAAACCAAAAGCAAAAGAACAACATAAACTACGAGGCGGGCCCTGTAAGACTAACTTCGCAAAGCTGACCTGCTTAATGGTGTCCCAACCCAGCCCAGTGGATGCTGGCAATGCCATGAGTTTCCATCAGCCTCTGATCACTGCAAATAAAGAGCATAACCTTCCCCAGAGGTGACAGAAACTATCAGGGATCACACTCTATATTTCATATTGCTGCTAACACAAAATCAGAACAGCTGTCAACACTGAAATTGCTGTAAAGCTGAAAAGCTTATACAATGTAGAAGTATATTAAATCATGTATTTTTTAATTGCATGGTATTACAAATTTCTCAAAATAGCTGCACTAAAAGTTGTCTTGACAACATTCTCAGTGAAAATGCACTAATTTTGTTTCTTTTACCTAGAGCAGATTATAATTGGGATATGAATATACCATCCTTTAAACAGAATTGCCAGCTTCTTTACTAAAATTAATTTCTCCTTTTCACTTTACAATGGATATAGTTTTCATAGCAAGGATGTTTAAGCATTAATTTTCCTAATGAACACAGATAGCAGCCTGACTTTCCCATGCTGCCCTGGAGATGCAGTAGTGACTTACCTTTTGTTGTCTAAAGCTGTCAGTATTGTATGTGCTGACAAAACTGGAATTTTGCTTCCAGCTTTTCACCTGTCCCCATGCATATCCCCATCATTTCCCATCATTCCATCAGTTTACATAATTCCTCATTCCACAGCCCATAAATCCCTGTATCTCGCTCCTGCTGCTCAGGAGCAAGACAGTCACTGGGGGCTATCCTTGGCCAAGTGCATCAGGGAAGGTAATGTTTTCTCCTGTCTGCCTTTCCTCAAAGGAAAATTGACCAAGGTTTGCAGGGATGCTTCATTTAGACACCAAATATGCTCAAGTGGTTAAAAAACAGGTTTGGTACTTTAGTAACTTTCAAATTCTACCTCCATGACTCTGACCAAGGTGATGCCTTGGGAAGGCTGACCTGGAACAGAGACTGGGCAGAGCTAGAAAATAAAGTAGATATTTGTTAAAATGCCTTAAAGGATACACCTTGGGCAGGCCAGAGCCTGGCCAGGGCTACACCCAAGATGGACTTAGAGTCGTCACCCAATGGACACACAGTCATGAGGTTTTACACTTTTATAAGTTTTTGATCATTTGCATATTGGGGTTTAGTTGTCCAATTACAGCCTCAGATTGTGAGGTCTCATCCTCTCATCCTCATCACCCTCTGTTTTCTCTCTTCAGTCCACTGTTGTTTATGCTTTTGGGCCTGAGACTTGTAACAGTTGTCCTCTGCCTCCAGCTGGGAAAGGATTTGTTTTGTCTACCTACTCTGTGAAGAGAGCTGACTAACACTTAACATGAGGCTCAGAACTACACCCCTAGGCAGCACAGAATCTGAAAAACATGAAAGCTAAAACTTAAGGCATCAGAGCAGTTAAGTTTCATAATTCCTCTTGTCTCTCATTGAGCTCAGGGCTTACATAATCACAGTAAGGTTGAGATGAGACCTCAGAAAATCATCCAGTCCAAGTCTGGGATCATCTAGCAGGGTCACTTATAGCAGGTTTCCCAGGACCCTGACCAGTTGGGTTTTTAAAATCTCCAAGGCTGGTTCATGGGGTGCTAGGGTTTAGTGTACCAATTTGGTGTGCTTGCTGAGCCCCTGCATGCAGGCCAGCAGCTGACAGACCTCTTTTCTCTACTCTGCTACAGTGGAGAGAGATAAGATACGGAATTCCAGCTGCTAAAGCAAGGGAGGCAGGTTGGGGTATGTTAGGAATTCCAGAGTAGCAGGTAGGAGACTATCATCCTGGACTGAGAGGGGGTTTCTAATAAGAGAGGGATACATGGGGTTTATGTCCTAGTGTAGTGGGATAAGATTATATTAGAGAAAAGGTGAGGTTGGAAGTGTGTCTTCTGTAATGTTTTTGCACAGCCCATCCAAAACATATTTGGAGAAAATACAATTTCTCTCTTCCCCTTGTTCTTCCTCTGAAGTCCATGCATGCCAGAATGACTGGGTCCCTGGGTTAGGACTCTTTTTGTGTTGCCTCACTTTTCCTTCCTGGAATCTGTTTTCTTCTAAGCTTTGTGCTTTCAGATGTTCCAGCTGCAACAATTTTTATCTGGTTTGTATCACACAGGAAGCCTAATGGTACATCAGCCTTTCAACTGCCGCCTGTTTGATCAGGTGCACAGAGGTAGTAGGGAGAATTTAAATTCCTCTCCATCTGTATAAAAGCTATCTCCCAACTCCAGAGCTTGAAAAGAAAGATGTTGTTTCCCATCTTTACCTCTAAAAGCCATTGTTTTCAAACAGCCTTTTAATCTGACTTTCACTGACTGTCAAGGCAACCAGTTCCTGGCTTGCATACACTTGCTCTCCCTTCCCCACTCGGGTCATTAAACTTCAGGGCCTCATTCACTGCTCTTGCTCATTTCAAGATGGGAAACCACTGCTGCCAGGTAGGTTTGTAATGCTACTGTGCCATCTTTGTAAAGTTTCATGTCTGCTTTCCAAAGTAACATGTAAATCCATAGAGAGCTGTCTCACTAACATTCATTTCTTAGTCAATGAATTGCACCAAAAAACCAAATTCTCAGTCATTTCAATGTGACATAAAGTATATCTCAAGGAAACAAAAGTGCTGATGGTGAGTGCAAAGGACAATAAGGAAGAGTGGACAGATAAATAGTGTGGCCTTGTTGATTTTAAAACTGTATGAATGTGAGAAGTCTGCATCTGATTAAATAAATCCATTCCTCACATCTTCTCTCTCCTTTGCTCTGCTTATGGCAAGGGAGAAAATTCATCCCTGCTGTAAGCCAACTGAAGTCATTATGATCTCTCTGTTTCTAATGCTTACTGCTGTGCTTTTTGTATTTATATGAAGAAATTGCATAAAGAAAGAAAAGAGAGAGAAAAATTAGGCAAAGTTACAATAACAAGTGAGATACCAAGCAAAGATTAAAGCATGAAACAAAATGTTAGAACTCAGCTGGAGTCAAACACACAAAAATTCAGCATTATATCTTTATACCTCCTCTCTCCTCTCTGTCTGTACATTGTCTCACAAATGCCTGGTACATTTTACATCTTAAAAATTGAAAATGCAGAAGGACAAAATTTCACTTTTAAATATTTTACACAGGATACACAAATTTCAACTAACCTTAATGTGTTTGTGTCCAATACAGAAGGAGTTTCTCAAGGAAACTTCTCTTTGGTGTTTACTGTGGGCTGCCCACTGGATGCTAAGGAAGGCCATGAGTATCTACACTGGAAGGGAAGGGGATCTTCACTTTCTGTTCTCACTCTTTGAGTCAAAAGTGATACTGCTCAAGTTTGTAAAGTATATGCACCTCTTTATAAATATATGTGTTTCTAGGCACATATATCTATATATAGGTAATGCCTTGAAATTAATACAGCTTAATCCTATTGAATCTTCAAAATTTGGAGGCAGAAAAAGAGTAATTTTTAGAATTGCAGCTTCATATAGACCCATCTAAATCTCGTCTATGTCTTCTTTTTGTCTGGACCCAAATCCCAATTCCTTTATATACAAGATATTTATTTTATTTGGTAACACTGCCTGGGGGTAAGCCCAAGATAAAAGTGGATTGTTTCCTCATTTTCCTGAACCTTTCTGTTTAGGTAAGAATAAAATTACAAAGTTAACTGCTAATGGACAGTCTAACAAGACAATGTACAGACAGAGAGGGGAGAGGAGGTATAAATATATAATGCTGAATTTTTGTGTTTGTGAGCTCAGCTAAGAGTATCTACCCAGAAAAATACATCAAAGCTGAACAAGAAGATATGGTTGTATAAGCAAGGCAATTGTCTTCAAACATGATGTAGATGCCTGGTTATCTAACGCACTTGCTCTGGAGTATTCTGCCATGCTGAGACATTTTAAAGAAAATGTTTGTGGATGGCAGCTATGATTTGACCCATCTGTACCTCAAGAAGAGACCCATTCCAGTGGATGACAATCCCCATAAAAGAATAGTTTACATAGATCACTGCAGCATTGGTCATGTCAAAATCATGGCTGACAACTCCCTCTGTAAAGAGAGCAGCCCTCCTTCTTCCTCAGGACCATTGCTGAACTTCCTGGCAGGTTCAGTAGTTTAATAGGAATAGCCTTATAATTTTAATGATATTTTATACTTACTAATATTGCTATTTCACAGATTCACTGTTTTTGAGGTTCAAAGGGACCTCTGGAGATGGTACGGCTCAACCTGCTGGCTCAAGCAGGGTGACCTAGAACTGACTGCCCAGGAACATATCAAGTTGGCTTTTGAATACCTCCAAGGATGAAGACTCCCCAGCCTCTCTGGGCAATCTGTGCCAGTGCTTAGTTACCTTGACAGAAAAAAAGTGTTTCCTTGTATTCCAATGGTACCTCCTATGGTTCATATTTACAGAATCATAGAATCATTAGGTGGGAAGAGACCTTCAAGATCATCGAGTCCAAGCCAGCCCTAACACCTCAACTAGAACATGGCACCAAGTGACACATTCAGTCTTTTTTAAACATATCCAGGGATGGTGCCTCCACCACCTCCATGGGCAAACCATCCCAGTACTTTATCACTCTTTAAAAAAACCCACAACTTTTTCCTAATATCCAACCTATATTTCCCTTAGTGCGCCTTAAGACTGTGTCCTGTCATTCTGTCAGTTGCTGTCTGGAGAAAGAGACCAACCCCACTGACTACAGCCACCTTTCAGGGAGTTGTAGAGTGATAAGGTCACCTCTGAGTCCCTTTTTCTCTTGGCTAAACAACCCCAACTCCCTCAGTCATTCCTCACAGGGTTTGTGTTCCAAGTCCCTCTCCAGCCTCATTGCCTCTTCTGGACACGCTCAAGCGTCTCCACGTCCTTCCCAAACTGAGGGCCCAGAACTGGACACAGCACTCGAGGTGTGGCCTCACCAGTGCCAAGTGCAGGGAAAGAATGATCTCCCTGCTCCTGCTAGACACAGTATTCCTGATCCAGGCCAGGATGCCGTTGGCCTTCTTGGCCACCAGGGCACAGCCTGGCTCATGTTCAGCTGCTGTCACCAGTACCCCCAGGTCCTTTTTTGCCTGGGGACTGTCCAGCCACATTGTCCCCAGCCTATAGCATTGCAGGGAGTTATTGTGTCCAAAATGCAGGATGGCCAGGCTATCAGACCCAGCCAGCACAGGTTTAGGAGGGGTAGGTCATGTTTAACCAAGCTGGTCTCCTTCTATGACCAGGTGATCCACCTGGTGGATGCAGGAAAGGCTGTAGATGTTGTCTATTTCAACTTCAGCAAGGTCTTTGACACTGTCTCCCACAGCACACTCCTGGAAAAGCTGGCAGCCCAGGGCTGGGACAGGACCACTCTGTGCTGGGTTAGGAACTGGCTGCATGGCTGGGCCCAGAGAGTGGTGGGGAACAGTGCTGCATCCAGCTGGGGACAGTCACCAGTGGTGTCCCTCAGAGGTCTGTGCTGGGCCAGTTCTGTTCGATATTTTTGACAGCATGGATGAGGATATTGAGTCTTTCATGTGTAAATTTGCAGATGACACTAAGCTGGGAG
>WEIU01001136.1:21109-39485 GCA_013389925.1 Aegithalos caudatus | reverse complement strand
CTGGAGAAAGAGACCAACCCCACTGACTACAGCCACCTTTCAGGGAGTTGTAGAGTGATAAGGTCACCTCTGAGTCCCTTTTTCTCTTGGCTAAACAACCCCAACTCCCTCAGTCATTCCTCACAGGGTTTGTGTTCCAAGTCCCTCTCCAGCCTCATTGCCTCTTCTGGACACGCTCAAGCGTCTCCACGTCCTTCCCAAACTGAGGGCCCAGAACTGGACACAGCACTCGAGGTGTGGCCTCACCAGTGCCAAGTGCAGGGAAAGAATGATCTCCCTGCTCCTGCTAGACACAGTATTCCTGATCCAGGCCAGGATGCCGTTGGCCTTCTTGGCCACCAGGGCACAGCCTGGCTCATGTTCAGCTGCTGTCACCAGTACCCCCAGGTCCTTTTTTGCCTGGGGACTGTCCAGCCACATTGTCCCCAGCCTATAGCATTGCAGGGAGTTATTGTGTCCAAAATGCAGGATGGCCAGGCTATCAGACCCAGCCAGCACAGGTTTAGGAGGGGTAGGTCATGTTTAACCAAGCTGGTCTCCTTCTATGACCAGGTGATCCACCTGGTGGATGCAGGAAAGGCTGTAGATGTTGTCTATTTCAACTTCAGCAAGGTCTTTGACACTGTCTCCCACAGCACACTCCTGGAAAAGCTGGCAGCCCAGGGCTGGGACAGGACCACTCTGTGCTGGGTTAGGAACTGGCTGCATGGCTGGGCCCAGAGAGTGGTGGGGAACAGTGCTGCATCCAGCTGGGGACAGTCACCAGTGGTGTCCCTCAGAGGTCTGTGCTGGGCCAGTTCTGTTCGATATTTTTGACAGCATGGATGAGGATATTGAGTCTTTCATGTGTAAATTTGCAGATGACACTAAGCTGGGAGTGTGTGTTGGTCTGTTGGAAGGTAGGAAGGCTCTGCAGAGAGACCTGGAATGGTTGGATGGATGGGCACAGTCCAATAGGATGAAGTTTAATCAGTCCAAGTGCTGAACCCTGCATGAAGTCCCTCCAGTTGCAATGGGAGGATTGGGGGAAAAACCTTTCACTTTTGGCTTCCCTTATAGTCAGTGGAAAGATAGAGCAAGAGCCTTACCACAGGATCACCCATTCTATGCATTCAGATTTTTAAGAGAGATGGGATACATCAGTGAGGGCTATCTGTCTCTACCAGGGAAGAAGCTTAAGCAGCTAGTTCAGTATAAAACACCTAATTTGCATGCAGTTCAGGTCAGTAGAGCCATACACTTGCCATTTTTTAAATTTAATTTCCTAGCTGTAAAATGAGGACACTACATCTTCCTTTTTTTTGCCATCTATTTGAACTGTATGTAACTACTATGTTAGGCTGAATGGTGTTTTGCCTGGCATCTAGAAAAATCACAACTGACATTGACTTTTTGAGCTTTATTGGCTTCAAGCTAGCACTATTAACAATGAGGGGATGGAATACGGAGCTTCTAGAGCAACTAAGTTTTGAGCATCTATAAAAAACTGATATAGAAGAGGCATGAAGGGAAAAATAAGGCAGCAAATTTCCACAATTTCTTATTGTCCCAACCTTCTGAACTGCTGCCAACTTCAAATCTAAACTGGCATATCTCTTATTTTGCTGTTTTAGCAGGAGGTAATTATAGCTCATTGTTCCACAGCTTACTGTATAAAATGCTGAGCAGTACTTCTGTCTATTCTTCTGAGGTCTGAGGGACTTTAACTGCCTTTGATTCTTGTGTCCCAGATAATCACTATTAAGCAGTTAAAAGTTCATTAAAAATCAGGCCAAACATAGGTGAAAATGCCAACAAAAACATGCCTGAAAAGACAGATGAATAAAATGAATAAAATTAATAAAATATCTGACAGTGTCATTAGAAAGAGATTTTCTCAGACTATATTTTAAGCACATTTAAAGAAGATTTTATATACTTTAATTATATTTGATGAAATTAACTTTCTTCAGCATAAGTGTCCTAAGGATACGGAATTTTAAAATGGAAATGATACTTTGAAGCAGCGCCCAACGAGGGCATTTTCAGCAAGCATTCATGTGTATTTCTTTCACGACCTAGAGTTCAAAATTATCCACTGTTTTTCACAGTATGGAAATAAGTTTAAACTATAATACACAATTTAAATGAAGATGGGAAAAGCATGTTTGAGTTGCAGGCCTGTACTTTTCCACAATTAGTAAGGCAACAGTTCCCTTGGGTTTTCTTTCTTTGGCTGTGAAGGAAAATGGCTGAGTAGTATTTCCAAAACATTTCTGTGCTATTCCACAACACCAGTAGCTCAGCAAAAGGGGGTTCTTTCTCCCATTCTTTTAATCCAAACTCCAACTAAAAACCACATAATTAGAAAACATTCTTTTAGAAGTTCCTCTTTTTTTTTTTTTTTTTTTTTTTTTTTTTTTTTTTTTTTTTTAATTTGAAGTTCTCCAAATTGAAATGCTGCTCAGATCATCCCTTCTCTCAGCCTGAACTCTGCTAATGAGTGCTAATGCTAATGGCATCTTTTCTTCTTTGTGGATGGGTAGGGAACAGCCAGTGCTTTTCTTGCTAGCAGATAAACAGGATGAATGAATAGGGCACCACAATCCTAGATTAGGCCAGAGATTTATCACCAACAGATAGTACAAAGGTCAAATAATATCTAATCATATCTTAGAAAATATCTAAAACAGTGAAGCACACTTGTAAGCACAGGTTGAAACCATAACTCCTGGCTAGGTCACAGCAACCAAATCTGTTTTCCTACATTTAAAACTAACTCTAAACCACTAAACAACTACTAGTAAACTTTATGTTTTGTAGTTCTGGTTGAAGAAGCATAAGGAGCTGGCAGAGCCAGAGCTGGCAAACAGGCAGCAGGGCAGGATGCTGACCTGAACAAGGCAATACAAGCAAGCTGGTGTCAGCCAGCACTGCACCACACCAGCTGTTTGTGCAAATACACATTTGCTAGAGCCTGAAATAGTTGTTCACAGAGCAAAGTAGGGCACTTCTAGTAGAGATACAGGCTCAGTAGCCATCCCTCTGCTGGGCAGTGGCTGACAGGAAAAGGATACAGATAACCAGCAATATGACTGAAGGGAACAATTATGGGGGGAACAATTTTTTTATTTGCCAGAGGCAGCAAATACCAAAACTGTTGCTGGCCCATTCCTAACAGTTGTGTTACTTGCAATGTAGTCCCATGAGAACCTGATGGTCAGAGACACAAAATGAGCCTTTGTTGGTTCATCTTATGCTGTGGGCTGATAAACATGAGAAAAATGTAAAGATCTTATTAAAGAATAAAACAATATTTCTGCATTTGCTCCTTAACTGCTGAAGAACTTGAAGAATAATGATCCAACTTCAAACTGCTGTGCTCACACGAACGAAACCAGCAAACCAAGAAACCTAGTGAATGTGAAATGTCAAAGAGAAGATAAACAAATTCATAAAAGTACATAAGATATAAAAGAAATTAGGCCAGATGTGGTCACCTTGATAACTTCAACAAAGAGCCTTTCCAGATTGGTTTTGAGCCAACCTAGTGCCTTTCTCTTATTTAATAACTTCAATGATTTGTAGTCCTGTTTGTATGCAGTTTCCTCCTATTTTAATCTTCACAGGATCAGTAAAATGTTAGCTCAGGGGTACTTTCTCTCTGAAGCACAAGTGGCTTAGTCAACCTGTTCTGCATAAACATGTGAAAATACACAGATCAATTGATTTACAAAAGGCAGTACAGTATCTACCTTGCCCATTCCTTCCTGTCCTGAGATAGAAAAGATTAGAGACAGGGACATATTTATTATGTTTTCCCTATGTTTGAACAATCATACGAAAATGCAGTTCTGCTAAGTCTGTAGGCTAAGAACCAAGGATACTTCATCTCCTTGTCTTTTGCCACCACAACAGGTCTTTAAGGCATGAAAACTGATCAGGTAAGCAGTAAAATCTCCCCAGCTTTTCTTTCCCACATTTTTGAAAGACAATGAGAATGCAATGTGTAATGTGACACTGAAATAAAATGGATGGTTCCAAATCTGGCAAAGTGAGCCAGTCCTTTTCTTTTGTTAGGCCCTGAAATATTTAGATATACAATAGGTTTCCTTGATTTTTTTGTATGGCACCTTCTATCTGACAGGATCTTGGGGACAGGTGAGTGCTTTCACACACTGCTGAGAGCCTGAAGCTTCCCAGGTGGAGTTCTGGGGCCATGATCCAAGACAGCCATAAGGGCTAACACACGGAGCTGAAGGAAGCAGCTAAAGAAACAGGCTGCTCTTAACTAGAGCAGTGCTAGCCAAGTACCAAAGATCTACCCTTGATTTAAAACAAAGCCTGTGACATCTCACAGTTTGTTGGGATGAAGGCCAAGCCAGCATTTCCAGTGCCACTTGGAAATCTGATGCACTTCATGTCAAATTAAAGAACAACCTCTGGGCATCACTGTCCCAAACTGTGCAGTCCAGACAGACTCCTAGCTCTGTCTGGTTGGGCAAACTGCACCAGCAATGTACCTGAATTGAACCAACCATTCAAAATGTGCATCTTCATCCTCCTTGGCCTGGTCTCCCTGGCACCTGATCACCACCACAACCAACAAATTTGATCAATCAGAGCTGAATCAGACTGAGAAAAGGACTGACCTCCATCTGACAGTTTCAAAAGCTCTTGTTCAGGACAAAATATATATCAGATTGGATTTAAGCTTCTCTGGAGCAGCTGAAAGCTGTCTTCCCATCATATCTACTCTACAGGAGGAAAAAACTGCAGACATCGAATGCAGCTGAAGAAGGCACATCTGTATCTCTGCCTGAACACTATATTGAACCCCTATTTTTACCCACTGTTACAGCTAAGATGACTGAATTACAAGGTCATGTATTTTGCTGAAGGCCATATCATGAGTCATTTGATTATAACTGTGCTCTTCCTGGCTCACAGTCCTTTTCTCTACTCATTAGTACACACAATGTAATAAAATGTTGGAATATCCCCAGAACGGAGTCTTGCTTAGACCACTTCCTCTGTAGTTCACTAGCACAGACCTCAATTCCTGGCTTAGGCAACTTTCCAGCTCAACTATATGATTCAAAATAACATTTTAAATTAAATTTAAAGCAGTATAACAACCAGCTACAGAACTTCAACATTGTTCTAAATTTAAACAAAATCACAAGACGAATTTTACGGAGTATTCAAGAGAGTAAACAGAATAGAGGCTAAGCAAATGCATAGTGGACACTATTCACCCTTGATATTATCCATCTTGACAAGGGTTCTTTGATGCCTTTACTACTTATGACCTCCCCCCTTCTTTATTTCTTTTTTTTCCACAATTTTTAGCAAAAACCCTTTACCCAGCCCTCTAATCTAGGGTAACTGAAAACTGAAAAGTTGGTAAAATTACCCAGCTGTTCTGACTGATGAGAAATCATTGATAACATCAGATATTTTATTAAAGTTGCATTAACACTCTTCTAACACAGTTTGAAGAAGGGTTCATTTTATAAACTCATCGGGTGTTGGAATGAAAGATGTGATCGTTCCCATGTAACCTCATAAATTCTCTTGCTAGTCAGTCTCGAGTCTATGAGCGCCAGTAAAATTCTCATGAGAACACAGTATTCATCCATAAAAACTCCTGAATCCCCCATGGGAATCAGCTGGTTTAGAAGGGTTCAGAGGTTCAAGCCTGTGGTTTATTTATTAAAATTTTCTCAGTAAATAGATCATGGTATAATAGATAACAAGCACACAGTTTTGTGTGAGTAACATCCGTCTTCCATAATATACATGCACAGTAAGTTTCAAAAATAGGAAGAACACTAAGTTACATTTAAATGTGGGTGCACTGAACCTTTTCTCAAGAAGAGTCTTAAATCATAAACAAGAGTGAGAAATTGCTTCCTTATTTTTCAAAACTACAAAACTACTGTCATCAAATGCAGCTAAAATATTTCTCTATGCAAAGGCATAAAAAGGGAACTCAGATCACCAGACTGGGCTGAGATTAGACACTTCTAGTCCCAGAAGATGATGGTGACTTAGAGATAACAGTGGTAGAGCATTAGAAGCTGCAGAAGTACATTCCTTTACTGTAGCATCAGAACTGTGAATCTGACCAGGAGCACCATGTCCATGCTGGAAGTACAAGTGTTTTGCAGAGTCTGTGGCTGAAGGCTCTAAACCAATTTTACTTCCTCCCTCTATAAAGCCTCCAAACCAACCCTAAAAAAGTGCAAATTCCTTCCTTTCCTTGGAGACAGTAAACAGCAGCAGGAATGCAATAGATAGCTGTAGCTTCTGTGAGGCAATGTGGTACCCAAGAATAGCTCAGATACTCACTCCAGTGACAAATTTGATAGCTAGTTTGTGTCAGACTAATTATTCTAACACAGGATTTACAAAGTCATTTCCACCTCAAAAGGCTTCTGAAGGAAGAAAAATACTATTAAATCCAAAGAGATTTTTTTCTGTTGGAAAGCAAAGCCAGTTGGTCTATAGTTTCCGGTGGTCAAGAAGAACACTTCCACCCTAAGAAAGAGTCAGTCTTCCAGAGATATTTTTTGGCAATTAATTTCAGGCCTTTAGAGGCTGGCTCTGGATGTGGCAAGAACAGCGAGGTGACAAAGTCACCTTCCTCCTGGCTCTACAACCAGCTGCCAGCTTCCAGCTCTGAAAATAAACAGGCAGATGGTCCCAGCTCTCCTGGTCCAAGTCACGCTGCTTCGTGCAGGTGTGCAGAGCGCTGCAGCCCCAGCACGCTGCGGGGGCCAGGACTGCCAACATCACCCTTACTCCAAGGTGTCAGGGATGAGAATGCCATAGGCAGGCTCTGCATTCGCTACTCTGCAACTCCTATACCCTGCACTGCTCTCCTGGCACTGCAGTGTTAAGATCAAATGGGAGAGGAGGATGCTATGGGGAAAGGATGGAACACCCTTGCAAATTCCCCGCCTGGGACACAAATACACAGCTTTCATAGTCAGCTGCTCCATGCTCTGTATTGCATCCCATACTCAGGGCCCCACTGCTTAACGCTGATGGAGTGTTTGCCTAGGAAGAGCACAAAGCTGTGCAGAAAATGAGCCTTTCGTCTCCCCTCTCTGTAGTCTGTGTGCATGTAGATCCTGCTCAGAAAAATGGGCTCCATTCTGATTTCTGCTGCCCATCTGCTGAAACATAAATTTGGTTTACTTTTTTATTTTATAGAACTTCAAGCAACTTCACAGGCTTTCTTCACTTACCGTAACAGTACCTTAAATATGTTCATAAAATTTGTTTAGCTTTGATAATATAGTTATGGCTTTGTATTTCAAAGTAGTGTACTTCAAATCCTGCTGGGAGTGCATCTTTATTAAAAATTCTCTGTATCTTTCCTTTCTCTTCATGTGAGCTCAGTATATATACAGTATTTGAATGCCTGGATCAGAAGGATAATTAACAAAAACATTCCAACAACCTTTTTTTTTTCCTGGAAGAAAGAAAACTTACTCCTTGTGTGCATGTGTGTCTGACAGAGCTGGTTTCTTTCACACTGACACACCAAATAAATGTTTAAATAAAATTCAATGGTTCAACATCTAAAACAAGCATTACAAATCTTTATTAATTTGTCAATGTAATCAAGAGTTTGATCCCACAAGCAGTGTACATTATTATTTACTGTTAACAGCTATAGCTATGCACATACATGGAGTCTGCAGGCACCTTTATACATTTATACATCTCCTCTTTGGAATAGAGCTGGCCTTTTCATTTGCTAAATCATTTATACCATACGGACAATAGGAAAGCAATGCAATATAGCATTGATTTACCTCTAAGAAAAAATAGAAACCAGATCTGAATTCCATTTTAGCCCAATCAAATGTTAAGGGAAGCTTCTGCTTGGTCCAGGAATAACAGTGACCTGTAATTTACACAGCACATCTTCTGAAAAATTCTCAAATTTACAAAGATTTACAGGGGTCACTTCTGTCAAGACTGAACTGCAGAGAGGGGTGAAAAATATGTTTGTGACATAGAGATAGGTGACGGAAATGAAAGACAACAGACCAAGAATAATGTATTTCCTTGAAAAATGTAGAAGATAATAGGTAGACACACTATAAATTATAACACTGAATTATCCTCTAGCTCTCAAACAATGTCAGGAGAATTTAAATACCTGCAGATGGTCAGTGCCTCTACTTTCAATTACCTCTGACAGATGGCCCTTCCCTATGGCCCAGTGCTGATATGCCAAGAACAGAGATTAGACACTGACTCAGAGGCAAGAGCGGTGCCATACTTTGCAGCTGTATTTATAGTCACACCCAGAGTGTTCCTTGCCTCTGTATCTGCAATTCAAAAACTGCATGAGGACATATTGAAACAATAGCAGTCACTTGGTTCTATGCCCTGTCCTGATTTACCACCATAAATCATACTGTAGTGAGACAAGGCTATTCATCAGCTGCATGAAGACCCCAGAACGTATCAGTATCCATTCTAGCAGCTAACAGCTCTGCACATAGTTACTGCCTTTCACTATCACTGCAACTCTCTTTCATTCCCAAAAGTTGAGGATTCTGTTATGGATCAAATCATCAGTTAAATTATTGGCCAGTAATCACAAAACCCAAGCCAACTGCTGACAAGGTAAATCCACAAGTGGCATTTATACTAAATTAATCATGTAGCACATGGGTATTTGTTAGCACTTTACCACATTGTACACAATCTGCTTATTTCCTGATTCCAGTTCCACTTTCAATCATGGCCCTTTGTTTTATGTAAAACATCCAAAAAATAAAATTATCCAAATGTCTTTATCACCTCAAAAAATGTAAACTGTGGAAGTGTGAAATGTAAATTCTTCACCATCCATTAAAGCTCCAGGCCCAGATGGTCTCTCTGCAGTTTTTCCAAATATTCAATTTGCTGTTTCCATCCCATTTATGATACCTTTATTGAGAATCATAATAGGTGTTCAAAATACATTTAGTAAAACAACTGTTAATTTTATTTTTGTATTTTGGAGCATGAAGGGAGTCTGGAAATAGGTTTGCTTGCCCACTTATCATTACCTTCAACTGTGTGGGATGCATCCAGAACATGTCACTCTGGTTTGAACAGTGTCAGCCACATGGCTGCAGGCAGCTGCATGGCCATGGCCCTTGCTCTCCCTGCTCCTGTGGCCCACACCAGGGAGTGGCAGTGGGTTGTCCAGCTCTCTCTCACTGTGGACCTGGCAGAGATGCACAGCACACCCTCGACAATGACATAGGTAATGTCACCCCTGGAAATAAAGATGTGTGTGAATTGAGTATCTGCGTGTGCCTCAGATGAAACACACCTAACTCCCCCATCAGCATTTGCCCAAACTGATCATGTTACAGAAGATGATGATCAGCCAGATTAAACAGTTACCGGGAAATTACAAAGAAACTTGACACAAAGCAGGAGCCAGACTGAAAGAAAAATATAAAAGAAGTGCGAAAACTCATAACAGGACAGACATTGGAAGGGAAACAACTGTCTCAAGGGTGTGGTTCCACCCATGACTTGTAGTAGGGAACTGAGGGGACCTGTAAAAAGGTAGAGGATCCACATCTTCCCCAGGAGACATGTAAACAGGGAAATCTGCAATCTTTGGGAAGGGGTGTGTTTCTGTAATCCATACTGCCCGTGAGTTGAGGCGGTGCATACAACTCTGTGCATACAAACCTGTGCCCACAGGTTTCTGGGATTAGTTATAGAAGACTGTTTAGAAATCTCTAGCATGGTTTGCCTATTTGTATTACTGATCTTGTTTCCATAGTTCACTGATTGCTGGATAATTACACTTTGCCAATAAAGCAATAAACTGCTTTAAATTGTATTTATTTTAAACTCTGTGAACTCAGCAGTTTTTCCCCACAACATGTAACAAGTTGCTGAAGCAACCAGAGATCTCTGTAGCACAAGGATTTCATGTTTTCTTCCAGAGCATTGATTGACACTGAATTAATTCATGTTTAGTGAACTGTATCTAGCTACAGGTGAGATCCCTTAAGTGCATGTAATATTTGTCTCAAAATAATTATTTTTAAGCAAGGCATTACACGTACGGTTATTTCAGATGTCCTATTTCATACAGGGGTTCATATGTTCAGGTGTTACATGGTTAGCATTTGTAACTAAACATACTTCAATCTGGGGATCAGCATTCAATGTTGGCACCATATTTTCTCCTTGAGTTACCTGTGAAAAACCAAACTGGGCTGATTTGGATCTCTATTATCACAATCTCACAGAAAAGGCCCTTAGCTAAGCCGAACAAAGACTCAAAACCAGAACTGTATAAGTGGGTTTTGCATGTTGCAGGGGTTCACTAATCCTATAGGTTTTAGGAGTTCTTTTTTAAACATCAATTCAGAATTTCCTTTTTCTTTAAGACAGACAAATCTTTACAATTTTACCCATTTAACTGGCTGGCCAATTCTCCTTCCCTTCCATAGCTGTAATAATATACTCTAGTATTCCCTAAAGCACATTTTGCTGTGAATGCCTGGGTATGCTAGTCAGTGCTAATTTGCTATAATCCTGCTGTCCTGACTTTCCCAAACCACATTGCTACAAATGTAAGTAGTTTTGTCTCCAAAGTGTGGACTCTGCAACAGCCTGACAGCCCTAAATATTACAAAGCATTGATGCATTACCAGTGACAGCAAACTCTCCACATGTCCTCACAGTACAGATAAGGCACAAGCAGCCAAGCAATCAGAAAAGCTCAAACGCTTACCAAACAATGAACTTTGAACAACTTGGTAAAGGAAACAAACATGCACACAAAAAAGGTCAATTTCTGGGATGAGAATGTAGCTGAATATCCCAGCCAAAGATAATTATATTTCACAAAACTGCAAACCTCACAGGAGAGTTTATAGTGGAAAAACACTGACAGGCCATTGTCTGCAGCACTGCATTCACAAGGCTGCAATTAGAGCTTTACCATAATGAGTGTAACTGTGATCAGAAAGACTGCAAGAATATTTTATTTTCCATGGAAAACTTCTTCCTTCGTGGATGTCTGGCTTGAAATCTGGATTTTATGTTGCAGTGTTGTTGGCACTATCTCACACTTTTACATTTGAGGTTGAACTATATAAGTACTTCAACTTAGCTGTTTCTTTTAGGTGTACAAATAAAAAGTTACTTCATCTTTTCCAAGCTTGAGTAATTGCACCCAACAGTAGGCATGTAAATACTTTTTATCATTTGATGTTTATAGTCTTCCCTTTGCACTCACAGTGGTTCTCCTTTGGGTATCATCAGCTACAACGAAAATGGAGACAGCTTTTTTCTCTTTTTTTCAGATTAGGTTATTGCTGTTATTAGGCAAGATCCCCAAGGTCTCACTGAGCTGTGCTTCTCCAGGCAGGCTTGGCAAGACATATCCTAACCCACGCTGCCTGATGAAAACCACCATGAGATACCAGTCTCACCACCCACTGGGGGCTCCTCTGGCACATGTTTGTGGAAGGTTCCTGGCTCATCTGCACTGGAGAAGCAGCAAAAAAAATCCTCAGAGAAGGCAAAAGATCTGGCTTCATAATCAGCCAAGCATGAAATACAGTACTTGTGTATCTCAAAGTGTGGGAAGAGCTTAGGAAAGGGAAGGAAAACAACATCTGAATTGTTAAAAATGTTACTCTGATAGATGTAAAAGATAGGTTGGTAGTCATTACCAGAGGTTGCTGAGTAGTGGGTGGTCCTCCTTAGTGGATGTACCAACTCTAATGAGCTCTGATGAGGAAAAGGACAGAATCTTGATAGGAAACTGCTGGAACAAGAACATTTCTTTGAGGGCCCAAGGCTGTTCACCACTTTTTCTCAGTAGTATTTGTGTAAGCAGTAATCCTGATGTTAATGTGATTATCTAAAGGCAAAAGGAGTACTCATACAAATAAGGGCTGGGATTCATGCCTAGTAATCTGTCTAGTCTGGCACTCTCACTCCTTCAGCTGCAATAGATGTTTTTCAGCAGATGACTCTCAAATAGTATTTCCAAAATACACTGATCCTGGGGGAAATTCTATCACAGCATATGAAATCTTTCCTGAGACATGAGTATTCATCCAGTTCTATGCAGACAAAGCAGAAGGATCACAAGGGAAAGCACAACATCAGGAGGGCTATAGTTCAGTCTAAGAGTCCCTATCTAAGCACTGATATTATGTGGACTGTCCCAAAAGTGTATGTTTTCTTAATAGGGTACAAAGCAGTATTAGTGACCTATGGTTCAGATCTCACTGAAGTAAGAGAACCCTGAGGTATCATCTTCAAAAACTTAAATACAAACTCCTACCAGCATTGCATTTATCCTCACATACCTGTGGACACAAAATCAGAGCCATGAAAAGAACATAAAGGATGTCCTGGTGGGTTAGACCAACATCCAACTACCCCTAGTATCCTTCCTTTAATAACAAGAAACACTATTTAAAGAGAACAAGCCAGGCATATACAGTTCCTTTATTCTTCTCCAGCACCAACAACCACTGTATTAGGGATGCTAGGGAGCTTGTCCCTACTAAATTCTTTCTGTATCTATGAATGTGCAGTCCATTTAACTGTTTAGTCTCCTTTCCAGTGTGCTGACCCATTTGCTTCCAAAACCTCTGCCAGCAGTAAATTCCACAAGTTTACTATATCTGCTACTTTAAAAAAAGCATATTCCTTTTTATCTTTTCTAAACCAATTTCCTACCAGTTTCAACAACTGCCCCTACTTCTAGTTCTGCAGGGTTTGGAAAACATCAATCTTTATTCATTCTACCTACTGCCTTGATTTTATAAATCCTGATTACATCTGTTGTCTCTAAACTGAGGCTCATGCTGTGGATAGCTTCACTTCCCTGTAATTGATCCCTGAGAATATGGGATGTGGGTTTGAATGGAACTGTCCCTCCACCTTTCAGTCCCTTCTTCAATACATACACAATGATCAGCTCTAAGGATCAGACATAAGACTGCAGTTTCAGAACAAAAATGTCAGCAGTGAGCTAAATTTTCTGATGATTTATCATCATGGCTCAGCACAGAGTTCACTGGATGCCAGGCGTGAATCAAGGAAGTGACTGAAAATGGGGAATTCAGCAACTAAAATAAGTTATTGCAAAATCACAGACTGAGCCACTCTCTGTGCACCCATAAAATCTAGGATTTCAGAGACACCCTCCTTCTGGGAGGGATGTTGTGTCTTACTTTCCCTTCTTTTTAGTGTGAGAATGATCTGAAGGATGCCTATGATGTGGATACTCCTGTCCACAAGCTTGCCCATACTGGACCTGAACAAGGTTCAGCCAGCTCATGCTCCTCTCCTGGTCTATGGCCATGGGCAGGAGACAAAGAGTTAGAACAGTGGACATGACCTGATGCCTAGGAAAGAGTAAGGACAGGGCATTTATCTATTAACTTCCATCCTAAATCTTCCCTAGCTTCAGACTGTTTTTCAGACCAGGAAGCTTTGAGGCACATACAGGTTTTAGGTAATCCTCAGTGTATCTGGTAAATGTGGAGAGGGCAAGGGATCCTGTGCCTCTGCCCTCCAGTGAGCTGTTGCCTGAAATACTTGTCTCTCAGTGTGTGCAGGTGAAAACAGACCCCTCTGTACAAGCACAGAGTGGTGAGAGGTATCAGAGATCTGCTGTCTATCACAGGACAACAAATATTAGGGAAAGGGTCTGAAAATATACACACACAAAAAAATTCCCTCCTTTGTCCCAAGAAACTTTCATCCTCATGAGTTATTTTCAATCACCTGAAAACATCAAAAATTACTAATGACTAAACACTTCAAATAACTTTGACATCCCTTAGAGTTTCACTCTGACTTCATGAACTACTTTAACATCCACAAACTTATTATAAAGATGGAAAATTTAGGATATATCAGAAGCAGACCACAGATAGTGGTCCTAATCTGGATTTAGTTAGAACCAGGATTCCTGAGATACTGAAGAGAAAAGACTCCCTTTCTTCAGAAGAAATCTATCAGCTTTTGAGAACTCAGCTGGGAAAACCAAGCCACTACACTGAGCAGAACCCAAGGCAATTTAATCACTCACTCTTAATACCACCTACAGCCCTTTGATTATGCCTGGAGAGCAGAAACAATCTAACATATGCTCTTTCAAATCGCTGTATGTTGCAACTTTGCCATATACTTGCACTTTGTTTCTATTGACCTCTCCACCTTTAAATGTAGCTAGAACCTAATTTCTCACACTAATATTGTGGATATTGTCAGCTCGCAAGGCCCACAGGAAGGTTTCTGTGGGCATGTACTTATTTCAGTGTTTGCTGGACTCAGCATCTAGGAAGATTCCCGAGATACCATTGACCAACCATAATTATGAGTTGCATTTCCCCAAATTTACCAAGAAATTCAGTTGGTGCCATACCTAATGGTTTCTTGCAGGCACAGTTTCCTGACAAGTCAAAGAAAATGCACAGTGTCAGGTTATCTCACTTTTTTTTGCTGATGCCCATAGAGACTCTTCCCAGCCTGCCATCATGTAATCCCATCTCTTCCTTTGTGTTCTGATGCTTTGTAAACACTCCTGATTTGACTAATTTAAACAAATAATTCATTGAATGAATTCAGCAAAAAGTGATACTTTTTTTTTTTTTGCCTGGCTATGTTTCTGCTGGGCTACTAAATTGACTCAGTCATTGAGGACTGGGAGAGAGAGCAAAACTCATCAATTACTTCACAAAATAATGGACTGGAACACAAAACTGGAAATGAAGAGGCCCTTTTGGCAGCAGTGACCTGTTAAATTTGAGCATCATCTCCTGTGAAATCACTGTCCAAGAACCTATCTCTTTTTCCTTTGCAGGTTTTAGTCCATGTTCATTTATGTTTAGTTCATAGAAAAGGCCTTAAATTTGTGTGGCTGCCTGTCAGATTACTTCATAGTTATTATTAAAAGCAGTATCTCTCCCTTTTACTATTTGATTAATGATTCCAGATCTAAGCTTTCATACTAAATTTTCAAGGAAGTGACACTTCAGAACTGCAGTGTAATAACCCACAAAGTCAGCCCAGAAGGTTGTATCTTAGTCTGTACATTTGCCTCCTCAGCTTTTTAGAACAACCTTCTATTACTCTGACACCACTGTCCTTCTCACTGCTTATCTGCATATGTGTGTGTATATAAAAGCTTATAGAATTTATCTGTAACAATCACTTTTTTGTACTGGAACATACCAACTGACTTCTTCCTTGATTAACTATAGATTATTCAATTGAATCCTCTGAACCTGCATTTCAGAAACAGTATTTTATCTCCTCTTCCTTTTCCATAATCCTACCCAATGAGAACAACCTTTGCAGAAAAATATTCCAAAACTGCACCTGTCTCAGGATGCTTAGATGTTCTCTTCTCCCCATCTCAGCACCTTTTCTTCTGTCTATGGGATTTCAGAGGCACTCTTACATTCCACAGATCCCTTCTGGTATCACTTGTATTAGTATTAAATCTTACTTGAAGCTTACAACTATGAATAGCCTTAGTGCTAATACAAGAAGACTGACAAAAAGCACAAACAGCTTACCGTAGAGAAGGGTTTTTTATGTGCTTCATCCTGCCAGCACCTTCTCTAACAACAGGTAGCCTCAGCAAAAATGTTCCAGGGGAGGGAGATGGGCTGTGTTATACAAGTTATATGTTTAAGGAGCCTCCATTCAACATTTTTAACTCTTTTTCTCTTCGGGTCACATTTGCCTGAAGATGGAATAATGTATCCCTGAAAAATATATCCCTGAAACTAAGGCAATTTGCTTGCCAGGTTTGAAAGTTTGTTTTTCCAAAGCAAAGAGATGCTAGGGGCTGTTCAGTGAAACAGTTATGTTTATAATGGACAAAACTGTGTATTTTTGCCTAAAATCATCCTTGTAGTTGGCTCAATTGTTGTAAATGGAACTTTCTAAAACCAAAGCAAACAAATCATAATACAAAACAAAACAAAACAAAAAGAAAAAGAAAAAAAAAAACAAACAAAAAAAAACCCACCAAAACAAACCCACCAAAACAAACTAAAATAAAACAGCTGGAAGCAGACACCCAGCAGGGGAAATTTCAGCTCAGATTGGCAGTAACAAGCAAGTTAAAACTATACTAGAAAGCACATGGCAACAGTAACACTGGCTATGCTGCTAGCTCTGTTATAGTTCACTGTAAGGACTGAGGTGTTTGATTCATCATGCTACCAATAAACTAATTTAATTAATTATCCTCCTATTCAACACCTCCCATCTGTGCTGAAAAATACAGCAACCATTTCACATCATACAATAGTTAAGTAAAACCTTAGGGGAAACAGTACCAAATACTTTTGTAATTGAAAATTGAAGGCAACATAACAAGCAGCATATAATTATGTTAATTCAAATTTTACCCAGACTTCAGGGTTACTCAGTCTGCTTAAGTGATGAGTATCATTGAATCAGTAACCACAACTGGTCATTATCCTAGAGGTGCCAAAAGATACTGTATTTGTTACACTTTGGAATCCCCTCAAATAGACTTCCATGGTTCTGCTTGATTTAATTCCCTGATTATTTTACTGTGTTTTTCAAGAGCCGTAAGTCTCATAATACTTCATCAAGAAACCCAAGATTTCTGGATTTCAGCTTATGAATCCTCTTTTTGTTTGCATTTTGGAGCCATCCTGCCCTCAAGTGTCCTATGTTTGTTTTCCAAAGTTGCTGTACCTTCAGTCTTCCTTCCCACAGACACTGTGGTGAGATAAGGACAGCAGTTCTGTTTTCCACTGAGCAGAGAGACTTGGACAGCTCTCATGGAGTGGGTTTGTGTTGCAGCAGTTCAACACTACCAGAAAAAAACAAATGGAATGTTAGGAGTGGAAATTAGATACGTTAACCCTAATGAGGATGTTGATTTGCTTTCCAGTTTGCTCTTTGGAGCGGAAAACTCCCATACCTTTAAGCAAAGAAATCTAAAGGAAACACAGGATTTTGGCAGAGATTTTCAAATTACCCCTGAAGAAGGCAGGTATCCAAGTCCTATCACATGGCATTGTGAGTCTCTCCCTGTTGTGGCCATGTTTATGCTCAGTCTGTTTGTGGGAACAAGGGAAGTGTGGGGAATGTCGCACACAGGCACCCCTGTATCACCCCTGAAGGACACGTCCTGTGCTAGTCAAGAACCACTCACTTGAGAAAAAGCTAAAGAAACACTGTGGAGGTGGACAAAATACAGACAAAAATAGCTTGTGGTGGAAGAGGTCCAGCAAACAGGGCTAGCAGACAACAAATCAGGGTGTTAAAATAACCACATCAAGCAGGTTCATAAATTAGCTACGTGTTTAGTATCAGAGTGTGTGGGCTTGTGCCTGATGTTTTCCCTGACAAACACATCCGAGCATGCAGCCTACGTGCCTGCTCACCTGACTTCATGCAGCAGCCCTCAGAGTTTTAAAAAACACAAGCAAGGAGAAAGGAACTTGCTTATGAGAGGGGCAAGGGGCAGAAGGGTGCCAGGCATAGCAATGAGTGCCCATTGCTGGGTCACAGGGTGACTGTGGGGGCTGCAGGCAGCAGATCCTCACCCTGCCCAGGTTTCCATGGGATGGGCACACTTTGGGGACAAGCGGCTCTGCAGGTGGGACTCCTTCATTTGTGAGTTCTTCCACCTCAAACACGGCAAGGAAACAGGGTTTGGCCTTAAAACAGTGGAATATCCACAGACCTTTCCAGAGCCTGAAGGCCTGGCTGGATAAGGAGTCTCAAGCAGGAGATGCCCACCCTGGAGTGGGGCAGTCACAGAGGGGCCCCAACAAACAGACTGTGCTGCCCTGCAGGCACGACCCAGAGAATCACAGAACTGCTGGGGTGGAAGGGACCTGTGCAGATCATCTAGTCCATTATTAGTACCATGCTCTGTCCAACTGAGCTGAAACTTCGTGTGGCTTATTTAATGGCCATCGCTCTTTGTCCTGTTGCTGTGCACCACCAGAAAGTCTGGCACCACGCTCTCAACACTCAGCTTTGATTTATATGCATGAATCCTCTCTCAGTCTTCTCCAGAAAGAAGAGACACAATTCCTGCAGTCTCTCGTTATAAAAGAGATCCTTCAGACCCTTAGTCATCTGTGTGGCCTCCGCTGGACTCTTTCCAGTAGTTCTATGTCTCTTACTGCGGAGCCCAGACCAGCACTTCAGATGTGGCCTCACTCGGGCCGAGTAGGGGAGAGAGGGGGGGATCACCTCCCGTTGGCCACGCTCTTCCTGACGCACCCCTGGATACCATCGCCCTCCTGGCCGCGAGGGCACTGCCGGCTCATTGTCACCCACTTGTCCCCCGCGGCCCGGCCGCGCCAAGCGCCGCCGGCCG
>WEIU01001136.1:2444-15889 GCA_013389925.1 Aegithalos caudatus | reverse complement strand
ATACTCAGGACTCTGGAAGACACATGCTGTGGAATAATTCACTCTTGAGACATTCCTGAGAGGATCAAGGCTACATGACTAGAAAATAAGAGCAATGGATAATGGAGTGTAATTTTTTTTTTCAAGGTATCTTTAATGAGTGCACATAGTTAGTAGAGTTCTGTAAGATCCTTGTAACTGTCAGGGCTTGTTTTATAACGCTGAAGTGAGTTTAAAACTAATTTTTGACACCTATGAACACAGGACTGGCCCCAGAACTAGACAGTGGAATTTGAAGAGAATTAGCCAGGTTTAACTGCTCCATAAACAGGGAAGAGATCTGTGTTACTGCCATTACTTTGGCTGTGAGAGTGACAAAGCCCAGCTGCTCATGAAAAGTCCTGCCTCTCTGCCCACTTCTAGGAAACATTTTGTGTGACAGTTCTTTAATGAAGGTAGCTATCTTTGCAGTTCTATGTGCTCTCCTCAATCTTCTCATTTATGTAGCACTCTACAGCCATAGTTCAGGGTGAAATCCCCATGCCTGATGAGTTCATTGCTGCCTCAATTTTTAGGTAAGACTACTCCAGGAAGAAGATGCAGTTTCTTTCATGATGTTTGCCCTCTGCTGCTTGTGCTGCATTTTTTGCCCTCTTGGGCTGCCCACCTCTTGTCACAGGCAAGGATGGTTCCCTCATAGCAAAAGGCTCCCAAGGAATTGTAGAATGAAGAAGATGAAGATGATGCTGAATCATGAAGATCATGAAGATCATGAAAAAGAGGCTGATAGCCATATTCTGTACCAAAAACAGGTGGCAAACCTTCAAATATAGTTTTTAAGGCTCAGCAAATAAAGAGCTAATATTCTAAAAATAAAAGAGAAAAGAAGTTGAATGCTCCATCTCCTTGAATAGTTAAAAAAAGCTGCAATGATCTAGGGTGTTGGGATTTATGAGGCACTATTCCTGTAATAAGTATACATGTTACTGCTATGGCCAACATTCTTTCTACTTTGTTGGTATCCCCATGAATTTAGATATGAGTGAGTAGAATTGACTGACTGAAAACTTACTTAGTCTTCATGGACTAGGATTTAGCATTCTGCTGCACATGGAAAAAAAACCATAATGCTGTGTTTTGGAAAAGCAGGAATGTTTTTACAGACTCCATTTCTGATCTAATATTCCACTAAATTGAAATTCTTAGGAAAACAGAAATGACCTTTGATAACTCTGTGTGTTACTGAGTGGGCCACTGAGGAAAGTGAGAATATAAATGTATTGAATTGTCTTTCACAGTTTCATCTTTTCTTTTGACGATTATAATGGGAATGAGGTTCAAGAGGTCCAAGAAATTAATGCCAGCTGGACTAGTAGCATGCCTGAGGTAAATAGATATTGCAGATCTTAATGTAAATATTTCACTGGTTTTCAAATAGTTGCCATTTCACACCCAATTCAAGGCAGTATTGGTGGAAGTCACTGTCATTCAGCAACTATACAGCTAAGTGAAATTACTTTGGAGTTCACGGTCCTGTTTTCAGTGAACTGCTTTTTCATGTTACTGGGCAGATGCACCTGATAAGAAGTGCAGCACAGAAAGGAGAGGTGAGCAGTTAAATATTAATGCATATTGATAAGGCTTTTCAGAAGAACCTACGTAAGCCTTAGTGTTTTCGAACACATACACATAAAATTAGTGTAATTTCATACAACACAGTTATCTTTAAAAAAAAGGCCAACACTGCTTTAGAAGTGCTCCATTCAAAACTACTAGAAGCACAGTACTATTGAAAATCAGGATACTTTTGACCTGGCCTAAGGACTTTGGTATTAATGCAAATTAAAAATAAATTAAAAAAAAATCTAGCTGTTCCAACTGCTTTATTGCTGCTGTTTGGCATTCTGGAAAATACAATTTTCTGAACTTATTCATTTGAAATTAAATTATGGAGTAAGTTCAAAACTTTTTTTCCCAATGAGTCTGTAATGGAAAAGAAAAAAACTATTGCTTGGTTGTTACCAGATTTAGTATAACACCATTCTGTGTTACTTCAGTTACATACAGGGAGGAAAAAATTAGAAGCAAATTGTCAAGATGCAAAATTTAAGAATCAGGACTTACACTGGAAAATGTTATTGTCTGTTGTGGATTGCTTTTCCAGCCTAGGTGGGCTTTGTTTTTCAAGACACTGAGACTGTAGACTTAGACACCTGAAAAGATGGCTTAATAGGGACTCTTAGTGTTATTTATGAATGCACTGTTATTTAATGATGACTTTCACTGATTTTATTAATGACAGCTATATTTATGTTTTCTTGTTTTGTTTTGTTTTTTTCAGCCTTTTGATGATTTTGAGGCTTGTTTTTATGCTGCTGTAGGAGAATTCAGAACCGAATATGACTGCCATGCCCACCAAACAGACATGCTCTCCCTACTTGAAAGACAAGTTTAAACACAAGTCTTATACTGCATTTATATTTCTGTAAAAGATCTGTACCTGTTATTTGATTATTGACATGTGCTGATATTCTAAAAGCTTTTTTTAAAAACTGAAGCGTTTTGTTGGTATATTTTGATATGCTTTCATTTCGGCAGTCTATTAACTCGTGGGATCTTTCTTTGTAAGTTTGATCTTTTAGGGGTGCAGAGCACCCCAGGAAATTGAATTACTCTTGCACTGTATCTCTGAAAGTATATCTATAAATACATGTTTATGATAAAAGGTATCTTGTATTGAAGTATAATTTTGTAGTTTCTGAGATTAAATAATCAGTTCCAAATCAAAAAAATCTTGGGCCTGTACTGTGTTGCACTAGAAAATCACCTTCCTTTCCAACACACATTTTTCTTCCCCTGGTTCTTAATATAAAAAAAATCAGTATTCAAATAAAATGTAAAATGTTTGAAGCTTACCAGTTTTTTAAGCAGACAAGTGAGCCATTTTGTCAATGGAAAAGTCTGGTGCTCTGCTTTGTACTCAGTAGTGGTTTAAAACATGTACCATGTTGTGAATTGCCAGAGACATGAACCATGGCTGAGGTTTGTCATGCTGCCCAGAGGTTCCAAGCACTCAGTACTCTGGAATGGGTTTGCCATTCCAGTCTCACACAGATTAGCTTGCTGAAGTCCACCCTCCCCCCTATAAGCAGAAGAGACTGTTCAGTCATAAACTATTCAGGGATTGAAGTTGCTTTGATTTGTGTACAAAATAAATATTCCTGGGGTCTCATAGCTTGGCTAAGATTGTCTTCTGGTGTACAGGGAATATAAACCAAATCATTAGGAAGCAGTATGGGTGCGTGCACTCTTGAAGACAAATGGAAATTTTGCTGCTTTTCATTTTTTCATGCAAAGTTTGCTTATGAAGGTTATCATGTATCATGATACCACCTTTGTGATGGTCCATAAGTCTTGTTTGGAAGAGAGGAAAACGAGTACACTGCTGGGCATGGCAAAGCACTGCTTTCAGCTACTGAGATAATTTTAATGTAAACCTGTTTGGAACTCAGCAGTGCCCAGGTTACCTCTGACCAGGTTTATACCTCTGAGATGCATGTGGCTCTTCTTAGGCACAAGCCAGGAAAGGAGTTAACTTTGCTGGGCAGCAATTCTTCATCTACACTGGCTGAGTGTTTGCCTAAATCAGTTGGAGTCCTACTGAGGAGAAGCAACTAAGTGCAAAGAAGGATGGCTTATGGCAGTATTCTTAAAGGGAACAGTGATGGTTCCCATGAAATTAGGGTAAAAATCTGACATAGTAGTGCATGCTTTAGGCACTGTTGAGGTAAAACTATCTCTCACTGAAAAGGTAAGGCAGCCAGTGCACTTGGCTTTAGAACTGTGGGTAATTACTGCAAAGGTAAAACCTTACAAAAAAACCACTCAAGGGGCATTTGCCTCACTGACCAGCCAGCCAAGCAGCAAAAAGAAGAGCAAGGGAATAGGTGCTTTCAGCAAATGAAAACCATAGCAGGCCAATTAAACACAAGGACTTTGATCTTTCAGTGAAAAAAATCGCTCCTAAGAGATTCATGCGGGGATTAGCAGTTTCTTACTTCTGCCCATGAATTTTAATTTTACTTTTAAAGGTTTTATTTACCTAATTTTCAAGCTGTGAAATACAGCAGGGAGACAGTGGACTTTCTAGGAGACCACCTAGAAAACCAACACAAAATATTCTAGGGCTGAATTTAAATGACTTCTCAATTTTCACAGTGTGGCTCCTCTCTCCTGCAGTTTATAAAAAGGGGGTTGGGGATTCTGTGGCTTTTCTACAGTACTCTGGAAACTACAGTTGAACATTTTACCCTACCAGGCATGCACTGTAACTGAACACACACAAAGTGTCAGCATATTTTATTTCATATAACTGCTTCATGAAATTATTCTTTCTGGACTCAACAGGTCCAAATTAGCCTTCTACTCTATTTTAAAAGTGTATTCACAGTGTATTGTTTCAACACTGGCCCTATGATGCAAGTTACAGAGAACATCTATGCAATTTACACTTACAAGGCAAGCTCTGGTAATAAACTACAGTTGGGTTATCTTCATCAGATTAGATATTGAATATTTTCCTCACAACAGCAACAAACTTCTCATCTGTTGGTGGCTTCCTCTGGCTGCCAGGCTGTAAGAATTTTTTGATTGTTGGAATGTTGCTGATTCTTCCTTTAAAAGCCTGTAAGAAGCAACAGTAAAGCCAGTGAGATTAAGGAAATTATAATTCCATCCTTTATAGCTTAAAGATCAGGTGACTTGGATTTTTACTTGTCAGACATACTTATTAAACATAAAAAGGTAGTAGCTTTTTCTGATCTGTAATTCTGGTGCTATACCTTAGTTTCCCAGTTAGAAATGGGAGAAATTAATATTAAAAAAAAAAAAAATTAAAAATTTAAAAATAAGCAAGGACAGGAATACCTCAGTGCAAAGCACTACAGAAGTCAGGACACATGAAACTTAACTACTTTTTGTATATGATTTCTTAAAATTTTAATTTTGATGGCAAAAAGAAAAGGACAGGAACTGCAGACACACCAAGCCACAAATTTTCTTTCAGGATGTTGTTGCTATGTCTGAAGACATGGAAATAGCAGTTAAAGGATCAAATTAGTAGCACTAGTGAGTGAATTCCTGCCAGCTGATAGAACAGCTGGGAAAAGCAGAACTGGAGAAATGTGAGTCCCCAGCAGCTCTGGGGCCAAGCAGTGCACTGAGTGCAGGTTTTTGTAGTCAAACAGAGCAGAGAAGTGTCATTACAATGGCTCAAAAGATGTAAACATCAATTAACTTTTAACAACAGTCAGTGAAATTTGTTACCTTCCATATTGACACCAGATGATTACTAACCTGTAGCAGAGGGAATGCAGACAGTACATCAGCCTTACATTCTTCTACCATTAAAATGGCTTCCAGCAGATGGACATCTGCCCAGCTTAATTTGTTGCCAACAAGATAATCCTGCCCATGATCTTTTAAGGCCTATAAAGTATGAACAAAAAAAAAATTCACATGGGAGGTAACAATTTTATCTAGGCATTTCATTGCAGACTTCTAAAAACACACAAGAGAGCAAAATCTTGGAAGAACCTATAAAGTTACAAAGTGATAAATATTCTTTAAACAAAAATTTTAATCAGAATTCATGTTTCAGTGTGTGTGATCCCATCTCTCACTCTAACCTACTGCACCAGGTAGCTGTATACTAAGTCCAGTACCACAAGAAAGACTTAATCACACAAAAGAAATGGGACTAAAGTAATTGGAAGAGGCAGGCCAGTTTACATGTAAGCACACCTCGAATTTTTAAGAAAAAAGTTAAGTGAATTTCCAGATGTTTCAGCCAAATTTGAGACTGCTGATTACAGTTTGGAATATATCCAGAATGAAGGAATACAACCTTCCCACCCTTTATCCTGTAAGGAAGGACTCCTCTATGGCAAACTGCTGATGCAAGAATCCCAGCCTGCCAAAGCTACTAGCAACTGTAGCAGACAAGTTGAGATGAAGGTTGCAGCACAGCTTCAGAGCAGTTACCAGCTCTCCAGCTTACCTTTGTCCTGAAGACTACCACCCTCTTACCAGGAGCAAGAGAAGGGTGTGTCTGTGCCTAAGTCACACCAAGGCTACTCTGAAGCAACAAATGTGCAGTAAGGCATCAGTCTGTGGCTGGAAGCCAACTGCTTCTCCAGGCCCATCTGCCAGTTCTCCCATAGAGCAGCAATCACGGGCAGTCACAGCTGATATCTTCACCCAGTCATTTCCTACACCACTCTGACAAGGTCCACCACTGCTTGCTTATCAGACTGGATGGAAACTCCCAACCATAGCATGGGAATCTGCTTGCCTGCAGGGCTTTATATTGCCTTTTGTAGCTCCATCTGGCTGCTGAGTTTAAAGTGAACACGCACAGCTAGGTATGTTTCCTGTCAGCTTGCTGAATGAATAACACACAGCTGCAAACCCTGATAAGTTGAATCAATGGACATCTTAGCTGGTAGGGAAAGAAAATTATTAACCATTTCAACAAAATTAACTAGGATAAAATAATGGAAAACTGCATATGTGTCTTTACCATAAGCAAACAAAGATTACTTTAAAGACTCCTACATGAAGCACGCATGCTAAAACATATCACAACAGTAGTTTATGCCATCTGGGCACAAGCTTAGAGAATTTTGGTTCATTTTTTAATTGTTTCATAACTTAAAATACATATCAGACTTCTAATCTTTGAAAGATTAGTGTGTGTAATCAATATCTCTCAGCACAGCCCTCCATTGGTATAGCAATGGATATATATGAACTCTGACTACGGAGGTGATAGATTATATTATTTACATTCTTATTTTACAGAGCAGCTTCTGTGGGTTTTGTTTGTGCAATTTAAGGCTCTAATTGCATCAAGTCCTGTATTTTTCTGAATGGACTTCAGCTGCCTGGTAAACAAGGCTTCAAGCTGGAAACCCAGCTCAGCTCTGAAACAACACAGCTTTGTACCCCTGGCAGATTTCTGAGGAGACCACTATGCCCTGAAAAATCACTGTGAGAAAGTCTGCACAGCACAACCACATGTGGCACAAAAGGAAAAGCTGCAAACAGAAACAAACTTGTGTGATGAGGATCACAGCTGGCTCAATTCAAACAGGAAAATTTTAACACAAAAAAAAATTAAAATATCCTTACAGGAGAAATAAAACAGAACAAACAGCAAGCTGGTAGAAAATGGCAGCTCAATAACATCCAGGCAATGTTCCAGGGAGAAGAAAGAATAATCCATCCCCTCCTGAGCATCTCTCCCTAGCCAAGAAACCCTCTTCAACCCCTGCTCTGAGGGGGATGGCAAGCATACCAATGCCTTCCCTCACAGCTCAGGCTAACACTTAGATACATGCTAGCCAGTAAATAATTGCACTTCTCTTTCTATGCTACATGTATCTTGCTCGGAGAGGCTCTCTGTGCCCAGCTAGGGATGCCCAAGGAGTAATTCAGAGATTGAAAATCATAGTCTCTATATACAACACATTTAAGCAGCAGCTTACAGAAAGATCATAGAATTGGATCCTTAGCTGTAAAGCACAAATATATTTAACTTTGAATAGCAAGAATAAAGGAGGCTGAGTGGGAGACCTTACCACTCTCTACAACACCCTGACAGGAGGCTGTAGTAGGGTGGGGGTCAGCCTCTTCTCCCAGGTAACCAGTGACAGGACAGGAGAAAATAGACTCAAGGTGCACCAGGGGAGATTTAGATTAGATATTAGGAAATTTTTGTTCATGTAAAGGGTTGTAAAGCACTGGAGCAGACTGTCCAGGAAATTGGGGGACTCACCATCCCTGAAATGGTTCAAGAAACCTGTGGCTATGTCACAGGAGGACACAGTTTAACTGTGAATATGGTGATGGTCCTGGGTTGACAATTGGACTTAATGATCTTTAGGTGTCTCCCAACCTTAACAATTCTGTAACACATTACACTTCCAGACAATAAGTACTGAAGGCTGGCACAAGTATTGAAATGGTGCATTTAGGAAAAATGCTGGGAGCCATCAGCCACTAAGCTAGGTTGGAAAAGGAAGACAGCAGAGATACAGTATTGAAACCAGCCAAAAATGATTTTGTGACCCTCTTTTCAAATTGCTGGATACTGGCTCCAACATACACTTTGAGTTGTACTATCACTTGCCTTCTGGAAGGTACATGTGTGGAGACAGGGCAGTGGGGTAGGAGGGGGAGCCTGGAACTCACTGTCTTTGGGAACTACTGGTGATTTATCACTTACCTTTTCATAAACAGGAAAGTACCTGGTTGTAGCTCGTTCAATGATTAAGGCAAGATTCTTTTCTTTTGTATCAGCTGGTTGAAAAGGGAGATACATGATCATTCCCATTAGGTCTGTAGTTCCCTCCACATACATATCAATCCTGAAACAGATATTTTTGCTCAACATGTATCATTGAAACTTTCCATTTTGGTTATTTTCCTGAAATACAACGCTGAAGTGATCACTGAGTAGAATGTTCATTAACAAATAATGTAAGACACTGGTTTATTTTCTTGGTTCTTCCACTTTGAGAAAACTTCCAGAATTTTTCAAAGGACAAATTGTAAAACAGGCTCACCATGTATGCAATAATCAAGATAAAAGGCTGCAATTAATGTATTTAAAGTGGAATTCATGCTGTTTTCTATTGATAATCTATTCATTTATGCTGTGGGAGAAAAGACTGCATCTGCAAGCCACTTTAGGAAAAAAAATTAGTTTTGAGGTCTAATCATGAGAGGATGCCGGCTACCATTTTCCAGTGCATAATAATGTCCATAATCTCTGGAGCTGCCCTTCTATTCTCACAAAATAAACCCACAAAACAGTCAGTGACAGTCTGTCAGGTATATTCACCCTTAGGTGCAGATACTTCACAGCAACATTCTTTCTGTAAATATTAACAATCATGGAGGTGTGTTAGTAAATGGTACACTGTTACCATACCAGGCTCTCTCCTTCAGGTCCTTCCCATAGAGGTTGTACTTTGCTGCAATGTAGCTGAGGATGGCTCTGGTCTGCACCATCCTCATCCCATCCATCTCCACCATGGGCACCTGCTGAAACAGCAGGACTCCATCTAGGGAAGGAAAAGGAGCAAGCTACTCAGACTGCTGAAGTACTACACTGAAAATAAGGAAGAGACCTGGTAAGACACATTTCTAATTCTTGGGGATGAAAGCATCCACAAGAAAGCAGTTCTTCTTTACAGGTCATATCATATTGCAAGACTTAAAAAAAATACCTCCTGTTGTTCTTTCATTATATTTGTGTGAATTTACGTTCAGGGCACAGTTTACAGACTCACCATTGCGCAATTTTTCTAAGTCTTCTTTTGTTTCTATGAATTCTTCCTCAAACTGAAAAGCAACAATAGAAAACAATACTGTCACTCTAAAGGCAGTGGAGAAGTGGAAGGAAGTCTGGCAGTTAGAGTCCACCTCTCCACACTGTCATCCATACTTTTCTCAGTGTTGACCTTGTCAAGGAATCCATTCAGTGCCAGTAGCTGTGAGCAGCTGCAGTTCCATCTGCTCATGGAGCTCTGGGAGCCCAAGGCAAGAGCTGGGAACTGCCTCCATTTGCACAACAAAGGGCACGGGCCTGGGGCACTGGCCAGGTGAGATACAGCAGTAGCCCATGACCCCAAAAGTTCACTTAGACTGTGAGGGTATAAAAGACACGGGGTTTCCTTTGTTCCAGGCCCCTTCCTGGAGGCACAAGCTCGACCTGTTATTCTGTTGTTGTACCATGGTTAAATTATTTTAAGGACTAATGGAGAGGCTCCTGGATGGTCAGGCAGGAAAGTTTCCTTAACTGACCCCCTACTTCATCTCTCCTCCAGCAAATAACCCAAGATTTTGGTGTCCCCAACCCCACAGGACTGTACAATGCATTATGCTTCCTCATTTTAAAGACCAGACTCACCTGCATGAACCATAAATGGATACCAAATCACTCACTTAAAAAGCAGATGATGCCACATGAAATAGAGAAACTTCTTGTAAATTATGCCTCTCTTACACAGCATTTATCTCCCTCTTTAAACCACTGGGGTTTTGAGGTTTTTGGGTTTTTTTTGAATGAGGAAATTTGAATGAGGACAAGCTCTTGGTTTCCTCAGCACATGTGCTCTGCAAATTCTCTGTCAGCAAGTGAGCACCATTTAAAAAAGCCTTTTATTTCCAACAGAGTACAAATAGTTTCAAAAAAATCATATTCAAACCAAAACTTAATGTAGAAGCTGTCTTAGGATGGCCTTCACCTGATGTGACTCTAGATAGACCTCCTAACACTTCCTTTGGGGCAGATCTGCTGATTTATCCTACGCAGGTCCTGACCCAAAGAACAAAAGGCCCTTTGTTTGGAGAGAATGTTTAAAAGTTTTCTTGTGGTATGCATGGTCTTTCAGTGGAGAAAACTCATGAGATAAAGGAAGTTATGAGCATTGAGAGAAAGTCACAGTTTTGTCTGTAGCAACAATTTACAATCTCAGCTTAAAGTATGTTTCAAAAATTACACCCATCAATTCTCTTTGTATGTTAAAATCTCTTTACTATGCAACTCAAGGAATACATGAAATACAACACAAGAGTGTATCACTCAGTCTAAGCATTCTGCATCACAACATGTGATGATGTGCATATCCGTATGCACAGGTGCAATTGGGAAACCCTTCCAGAGAATACCTATTTTAATCATAAATTGCTTCATAAAAAAAAAGGTACAAACCTCAACCCCAGCTGCTGCTAACAGCCATCGGATTGACTCCATCTTCCCCCTTCCCTTGGTGTAGTGCAGCTTGGGTTTCCCCGCCATGATTTCAGAGTTCTTGTTTCCTGATAAAATAAAGATGATGATCTTATAGGAAGCATGCCTTAAATTAGCATTTTGAATGTCCCACTCCAAACTACTAAATACAGTTGGATGAAAGCAGAAGAACAATTAAGTCCTACACGCTTGTGCTTGATGCAACCAGGTTTCCTGTGGAAAAACGGAATAAAAGAAAAACTACACACTACCAGAATATGCATCCATTCAACCACATCATGACAATAAGCATCTCCTAAATAATGTATTATTCTAGTTTTAACAGCTTACTGGTGTTTTACAACCAAAGCAGAACTGTAGGGTAGTCCTGAATTAACGTATTTTTAACCTTGCGGGGATGCAATCTCTTCATTAGGTGTTGTGTTTTGTCACGTTGTAACATACTTGAAAAATGTATCAACTGAATGGCTTCCAAAGAACACCCAACTAGTGTCACAAGCACTATTTTCACCTCTCTCATACGACAATTCAGAGCCCTGTGCTCCTGTGCCTTTACAAATATGCTTTTATAAGCAACATATTTCACCAGGCCTACTGTGTTCCCTATTTAACTAGTTCAGCTACAGTCAAACTGTAACAGGGATTTATATTCTATCTGCCCCAAAAACTTAACTTTAAAATCAAACCCCAAATAGATGGGACTGACCTCTGTTGGGCAGATAAGGCCTGGGCAATGCCCCTGGCAGCAGGGGGCTCAAGTCAGCCCATCAGATGATGGCACTGGGATGAAACACTTTGTCCTTTCAGATTTCCCTACCACGTGCAGTCACATGCCACTGTATGACATTGGCAGCTGATGTGAGCTTGCATGATGCTGGAAACAAAGCTAAGACTGTACTCTTATCACTAATGGGTCACAGAAGAATGAAACAAATTTCACAGGACTATAGAGACACAGACTAACAGAATGCTTCATTGTTAAGCAAAGGGTTTATCTGTTCACAGACAAGCTTATTTATGCTTGCATAGAGTTCACAATACATAGCTGAGCCTCAAAGTAAAAATTTTGGCCATGATGCCAAGGCATCACTAAAGAGACACAAACAGCACAACAGTGACAGGGGAGACTGCATCCTTGGCCCTCTCTACTGAAGTCCTTTGTGTTTGGTGTTATCTTCCACAGGCTCTACAGCACAAGCCATCACTCTGTTAGGAACTGGACTCACAGGAGAAAGAGGTGGCCCCATCCAAAATGCAGGTCTTCAAAACCACTGCTCAGCTTCCACCTAGCCCTGGCAGTGTCTGTGTCCCCAGACACCTCAGTCTCTTGTAGCAAAGTTCTCCTAATACAAAAAGATGTTCTTGTCTATAGATTATGTCTTGAGTGGAGCTGGCATCTCATCTAGCACTGCAGGATGCCTAGCTAGATTCCTGATGCCTGAGCAGCAACAAGGCACTCAGAGAAGTGACTTGGCACAGCTCCTTTACCAGGCCCTACACACATAAGACCATGATATATACTTCATTTCTATTTCCTGTGTATGACTTACACCAGAATAAGTAAGAGAGCTCCTGACCTTCTATACTTCAAAAATACTTCATTTCCTGATGCTCAGAAAGTAGGTGTTGGACTCAACCTCATCAGAGAGGAGAACTGCACTTAAACCGTTACAGACTGGACAAACACTCTAACCTCCAGCACATGGCATCAAGCCTGAGAAACACACTATAAAGACAGGCTAGCATAAGCAGAAAGAGTGAATATCCTTGACCTCTCCACAAAGCAGAGCTGGAGCTGATAAAATTCACCCAGAGCCCTGACTGCTTGTCTCAATTCAGTGTTCCACTCAAAACAAATGCAAATGCATTGCTAAAGGTCCAAATTTGGGGTTTAGGCTGAACACTTACATAGGGCTGCAAAGTATTTTGGTGGCCCTGTTATGGCTCTGTAATGAATATCCCTTTGTAAAATAGTTAATAATGATAAAAGAGTCGCAAAATCGGTAAAATGTCTTTCTTGAATAGCAATAATTGACCTGAAAATTAATCACAAACTTTCTTGATGTTTTAGCGCATCAGACCTTCCTTGGACCACAGCCACCCAGGTGTCAGAGAGGTAGCCCCTGCTGTGATGGCTGTATTAAAACCCCCCACGCTGTTTCATCCAAAACTATTCAGGCACTAGCCTTTCAGTGAGAAACAAGCAAATTAATTTAGCAGCGAGCTCAGAATCTGATCCAAGACCTTCAACTTTCTTCCTAAACTGCACATGGGCCCCAGAGCGGTTCTCTGCAACGCTGTGTTTCCCGGGCCCGTCCCGCACGGGGCTGTTCCGCAGGACGAGCTCACAGCACAGCGCTGCACCGGCTCCGGACCGTCCGAAGGGTGCAACCAGCGGGCGGCTTCCACTGGGGCTCGGGCCAAGTGCGGATTCGAAAAGCCTCCTTCCACCGGTGGAGCTAGGAGGAGTGGCTGGACGAGGGGAAAGGCAAAGTACTCCCAGAGATTGCAAAACTTGCAAAACTCCAAAGAGCAGTTCCTCTTCAGCTTCCCCGATGATCCTACCCAGACCTAAACACAAACACTCTGCGCCCACCCACCCACCCACCCGTCTTGGCCCCTGCTGCAGGAGAGAGGCTGGGGAATA